>CM038219.1:21208234-21442402 GCA_021442155.1 Cymbidium sinense | reverse complement strand
CTTAAAAGTAAATAGAAAATAAACCTAAACCCTAAACTAAAAAAACTAAACCTAAAATAAAAATAAAAAAATAAAATAAACCAAACATAAACCTAAAATAAATAAAACCTAAACCTAAACCTAAACCTAAACTAAATAAATAAACTAAACTAAAATAAACCTAAACCTAAACTAATAAATAAAACCTAAAAAATAAACCTAAAATAAAACCTAAAACCTAAACATAAAGAAATAAAATAAAAACCTAAACCAAAACCTAAAAATAAAAAATAAAACCTAAACCTAAAAAATAAAATAAAAATAAAACTCAACTATAAAATAAACCTAAACCTAAAAAACTAAAATAAAAAACCAAAACTAAAGTAAATAAACCTAAAATAAATATACTAAAATAATTAAAATAAAACCTAAATAAAAAATAAAATAATAAAATAAATAAATAAACTAAATAAACTAATATGTTTTTTATTTAAAAAAAAAAAACTAAACCCTAAATCCTAAACCCTAAACCCTAAACCCTAAACTCTAAAACCCTAAACCCTAAACCCTAAAACCCTAAACCCTAAACCCTAAACCCTAAACCCTAAAAAACCTAAACCCTAAACCTAAACCCTAAAACCCTAAACCCTAAACCCTAAACCCTAAATCCTAAACCCTAAAACCTACAACCTTAAACCCTAAACCCAAACCCTAAACCCTAAACTAACCCTAAACCCTAAAGTAACCATAAACCCTAAGAAAACCTGATGGCGTGAACATCACCATCAACTAGCTCAATCTAGATCATGGAGGCAAAGGTGGAGGCTGCTATCAGTGGTGGTGGGGATCTGAGGTGTGGTGGATATGGAGGTGGTGGTTGGAGCAAAGGTGGTTAGGAGCGGAGGACAAAGGTTACTGGTGGTGGGAGAGAGACGTATATGATGGGATCCCACTACTTGAGAGGCTGGGGTTCTGATGGGAACTAGAGAAATGAAGAACGGAATCCAATCTACACGCAGAATAATGTCTTTACAGTAGAAATGGTCCTACTTATCTAAGTTTTCTAATTTGCTCTATGGGTGCACATTTTTAATCTATGTCATCACTTGTGTCTTAGAAACTTTAGGGTGCTACTTGGTTGATGAAATCAAAAAGAAGAAATATTGAATCTGAATTTGTTCTCTATGTCAAAATAATCCTTAAACCCTAAACCCTAAACTAAAACTTCAACCCTAAACCTAAAACCTAAACCCTAAAAACCCTAAACCCTAAATCCTAAACCTTAAACCTTAAACCTAAACCCTAAACCCTAAACATTAAACCCTAAAGCCCTAAACCCTAAACTCTAAATTGTAAAACCATAATCCCTAAACTCTAAAACTAACAACCCTAAACCATAAACCAAAAAATAAACCCTAAACCTAAACCTAAACCCTAAACCCTAAACTAACTAAACCCTAAACCCTAAACTAACCTAAACCCTAAACCCTAACCCTAACCCTAACCCTAAACCCTAAACTTTAGATAAAGATGTCAATAGGAGTAGATCTAAAGAATGACCTAATCCTAACATGGTAGCAAAGAAAATGCTTTCAAGAGACTTTCCCTTGACTATTAGAGATTTGAATACCCTAAACCCTAACCCTAAATCATATTATAATACCATATATTATAGTATAATGTAGCATCATATATTTGACCATGTAGTGATGTGTTTTTGGATGTTATAAGATTTTTTGAAATGTTTTAGTATGTTATGGTATTGTGCCTATAGTCTATATTAATATAAATCATAAAATATTGATTTAATAAATCGATAATGAAATTTGTTAAATTTGAAGTGGGGATTAGTTGTAGTACCAAAGGTGTGTTATGCCATATGTACTCTATTAAGTAAGATTTTATGTTCAAAATAAATACTATATATTGTAGCATAGTATCACATCATATATCATAATATATTATTCTGTGCATTTTAAATTCTTTTAGTACTTTGCAAATATGCAGTCGAGCCTACACTAGAATTATTTATAAAAATATTGATTTAGACTTTAAAATGGTGGAATTTGGCCAAATTCATAATAAGTAGAGCATGGCATCATAATATATTATTTCAATTTAAAATATGTAAGTGATACAACTAAAATATATAGTTTTTTATTGTTTAAACTAATTTAATGATTTTTTATCTTAAGCAATCCCTTGTGATGTGATATGCAATATAATAAAATATAATATGTTATAGTGTATTATAATATAAGATGCCATAACATAGTGTAGCGTCATGCATTATAGCATACTATTGTATAACTACTTGTTGTTTAGCATATTTTAGTTTGTATAGTATGTAGTAGACTTTGTATTGGTATAAATCATAAAATTTGATTTATAGCCCGATGATGGGATTTCCAAATTTAAGGTAAGCTTTAGGGAACATCAGTATGGTGTGTCATTTAATCAAAAGAATGGAATTTTGCATCCAAAATAAATGTTCATTTTTCAACCGATTTTATAATTTTTTTTGCTTAAAGTGATTCATTTTAAGGTGTAATGTAAGATAATATATTATATGAAAGCATACTAAAATATAATGTACATAACAATATAACTTCACATATATATGAATGTATGGTGTGTTACTAAATGTTATTGTACATTTTAGTATGTTTTACTTTTGTTATAATACATTAAAACTCAAAAAATGTTAATTTGAAGGTTGAGATGGAAAATTTGGCCAAATTCATAGCACACCAAGAAGCAACACCAAAATTATGCTGTACCATTTCTAATAGAAAAATAACAATTTTACATCCAAAATGAACATTATTCATATTTTGAGAAAATTTTGTTATTTATTCCTTTTAAGTGATTCTAATGAGGTGTATTGTTAGATAATATATTATATTATAGAAATTATAATATAACATCATATATTATAATATAATATAGTGTGTTAATTCACACTATATAATATGTTTATGATATTGTATAGTTAGTTTGAGCTTCATCAAATCATAAAATGTTGATTACAATGTTAAGATGATGTAATTTGAATGAATACATTGTTATTTTTTGGTTGAAGTATTATAGGTGTGCATAAGAGAATAAATAAGATTTGAAGAGAATTCTATGTCAAGGACATGGAGGGAGATCCGCTAGGGAACATACATGCATTGGACATGACATGCAGGGTCTGTCAGGGCATGAAGAAGAAAATTGGGGATAAAGTTTGAATTTGATTTGATTATATGATTTGTGGAAAAAAAGATCACTAGGGATAAGAATCTATAATCCACTAGGGATTAAGATCAAATTGACTTTAATTTATTATGTTTTAATTGATGTGGAGGCATATCTAGCTAGAGATATGGGCTCAAGTCATGGGATTGGGTATATGAACCTTGGGGAAGAAAGTTCAGCTATCCCTGGGATTGGGATTTGAGTTTGATTTCATAGATTTGTTTGGGGATGTATCCACCGGGAATAAGAGTTTGGTTGGATTTCTTTGATTTAGACTCTATTGGGGAGTTGGTTTAATTTGGCTCCAGGGAGGTTGGTTTTGAATTTGATTTTCTTGAATTTGTTTATATATGATTTGGGCTCCACTAGGAAAATTAGATTGGGTTTAATTTAGTTTGAGTTAACGTATAGACCTAGCAATGATTTACCCATTGAGAAGGGCTATATCATCTTGACTTTCTCATGTTTATAAATCCAAAGGGATAGTCTACATGGGGTGAGCTAACCTAAGGTTTTGTGCAAAGATTGCACTAGGAAGAAGGCATGACTTACATTTCCAAAGTGATGAACAATTGGGTGACCTGAATGCACAACAAATTAAATCTGACCTAGAGTGACTATTGAGTGAATGCTGATGGGGACTTATGTCAACTCAAAAGTAGTCAGGATTAATTTTATCTTAATTTCATGTGATTTGATATGGTTTGTTTGGTTTAGTTTGATTTCAAATTGAGGGCATATTCGCTAGGGATATGAGCTTGGTCAAATTTGATAGATTTATTTTATGGACCATGTTGGTGGACACCGAAGGGGCTATAAGACTTGTCCATCTCATGATTTACAAATCCAAAGGGATAGTCTACTGGGGTAGAGCTAGCCAACCTAAGGGATTGCCTTTCGGTGTGCAATGGATGTGCTAGGAAGAAGGCGTAGTAGACTTACATCTTTAAAGGGGAAAAAGGGTGACTTGGTAGCACAACAAATCAAACCGAATGACTCAAAGAATGTCAGGGACTTATATCAACTCAAGAGTAGTCAACAATTTCTATAGGGATTTTTACTAACACTGCCCTAAAGATAAGATGTTTGCTTGGAAAAAGGTATTGCTATGGGTGTCCTCCTAATCCATAAATGAATATATATTTTATTTATATGTTTACGTGGACCCTGTTGGTGAGTAAAGGATCACACTGAGAAAGGGCTATGTCTACATTGACATATCTCAGATTTACTAGACAAATAAGAGAATTTGCACATCCACAGGGGTAGTTACTAGGAAAGGGGAACTGTCCAATCTGATAGTAACTCAGGTAGTGTCTAAATTGGGTCACAAAGGATGTGATCCAAATATAGTGCCCATAGGGGAGGTGATGCTAGGGGCGTTATCCTAAACCATGGAAAAGAAAGCTATAGGTAATGGGCCAACTCAAGGAGAAAGCATAGGAACTTGCATCCGCCATGAGTGTATCCGAGGTGCTAGAACCAACCAACCTAAGGTGTATTTGTCAATATGAGTGGTGTTTCATCAAGATAGTGAGAACCAACCAACCTAAGGTGCTCGTGTAATGATCAATCTGAAAGAAAGCATAGCTTACAACTTTCCAAGAACTGATCATCGTGATAGTCTATCTGGTGGGATAGATGCTATCGACCTAGAGTGACTACTAAGTGGAGCCCTAAGGAAGGAGGACCCAAACTTGAAATAGAAGGAGTCGCTAGACTTATCTAAACATCAAATATACTCAACCCAAGAGGACTAAGGCTAATCCAAGAAAAGCATAGGAAACTCACATCCTCTTAAATGAAGCCAACATAGGTAGCTTACTACCACGCAGAAGGCCTACCAAACTAACAAGGTGCTCAGTAAAGGCCAAAGGAAGGAAAGTACAGACTTACATCCTCCAAAGCAAGAAGATGGGGTGACACACTAGGGCAAGATGTCGCCTAACCTAGCAAATAAGTGAGTGTCATTTATCTCAACTCAGTTGAGATAAAAGATATGTGTTTATTTTATATGTTCATGTGTAGTTTATGTTTATATTGTGTCAATAAATGATAGGACACTGCTCAAGTTCTTTACACCTACCCAAAACACATCATGGCAGATTCACAAATAAGAATACTTTCAACATGGAAGAGATTAAATTCAAAATAGAATTTTCATTGATGATAATTATTTTCAAACATGATTTGTATTTTTTTCTTTAAGTAGAGCCCATTAATTAGAAGCATTAAGCGCTCTCCTTATAATTAATAAGCTGGTAAGATCCTACTTGGTAGGCCTTCCTTATGACAAAAAGCCTTCCCAAGTGGGTTCAAACTTACCTCCCATCTTACGACAGGCAATAATCGGTCTCCTTAGAACTAAAATAAGCTCTCCTACTTGAAAAGCTCTAGGATGGACCAACTTGTTATGAGCTTGAATTATTTTAACTTTGTACAACTTGAGGTTTTAGCATGACCATAGGCATCTCTCCTCCAAACCTTCAAGCTCTTCTAACCGCAACTTGGTGTTCTACTCTATGATCTACCCACACTATCCCAAGTGATGGGAGTTGGACTTCTAATAGAACAACCCAAACCCATACACTAAGGAGAAAGGAGTAGATGAGTTAGAGTTCTATATGTGGTGGTAGGCCCACAAGGCTTCAACTAATTGCTCATGCCACCGCTTGTGATTGAGTCTTCTTCAGTATTTGGATGAGAGTTTTTGAAGGCTTACTAAGCCATTTTCCCTCGTAGTTGATGGTAGAATATCTCAATATATGTTGTGTCTCTAGGCAAAGTTATGATCTTGTACTCTTGAATGCAATAACATTATCAAATATAATTCATCAAGGCACTCAACCTATATAAGATATGGTTCCTAAAAAGAGCACATGCTAAGTATGACATCTCTAAGTAGAATCCTTCACCATTTAGAAAAGTAGCCAAGAGTTAAGATAAATTGATAATCCTTGGAAGAAGGAGGATCAATCAAACACTATGTGTATCAACACTTGAATGGCCATGAGGCCAATGTAGGATGTAGAATGTTGGGTGGTTGGTGTAGACCACACAATGTATTTGACATTGGTATCGCTTGCCATATCCATGTAATATTTAATCAGGCCAAGAAGTATCCTAGTCTGATCTTGGCTTTCATCTTTGGACAAATTGGTCTCCACATAATCTCGAGTGTACCTCACCATGATCTTCATTTCATGCTTGTCTAAACAACATAACCACATATGATCGAGACCTCAAGATAAGACACCATCCAAAGAGCATAGGAAAGTACTCTCTGATCGATGGACTTGGGACTTCGGTAGTTTGCATTTATTTAGGTAATCCATGAATTATTGCCTCAATCTAACTCTCATCCTTCTTGCAATGGCATCCTCCCCTTCAAGAGAGTACTTTTGATGAGTTTAATATCCGGGATAAGACTTGTCTATTTTGGACCTTTATTGATATGAACTCATCCTCCAGACATGCCAACTCCTTGTCAAGCTTGGCTAAAGCATATGCTATAATGTTCTCTCCTCGAGGAATCTTATAAATGGTAACCTCTAGGATTTGGGGCAACACTCATGGTGTAGTGATGGAGCTTAGGCTTTATAACCTTATAGACCGATTTGGTTGATAACTAGCTGAGAATCCTCAAGATGATGATGTTCGATGCTTAGAGTAATACTAACTCTAGACAAAGCAATCGAGCCTCATATTCGCTTGTTGGTACAAGGATTGATGATGATATGAGAATCTGATCACATCATGGTCTAGAGTTAAGAGAACTATTCTACCCTTGCCTTTCTTGGAATAGTAGATTGGTTCTTCTCCTTTGAGAGAAGCCACACCATCAAAGTACATCTCTTAGGAATGGTAGTATCCCTAAATTCATGATTTGTTCATCGTGGAGATCATCACTGAGAGTCATAGGAAGTGGGGTGTGCAACTAAGATATCTGCTAGTGCTTGTCCTTTCACCGCATGGAGGGGTACAAAGGTAATGTTAAACTGTGAGAAGATCATGGATCATCGTGCCAATCATCCAGATAGCGTTGACCATGTCATGAGATACTGTAGTGGATTAATCTTAGAGATTAAGTTCACCTTATGAGGAAGCATGTAGTTGTAGCTTTGGGATGCAAAGATTAAAGCTAATGATTCTAAATGGGTGGATAATTAGCCTCAGTGGGGATTAAATGATGGCTAAGGTAGTATAGTGCATTTTCCTTCCCTTTGTTATTAGCTTGGGCCAACAAAGCACTGAGGGAGTCATCTAATGCAACAAAGTAAAGTATGAGTGGCTTGCCCGGGATAGGGGTCGCTAGAACTGGCAATGTCATCAGGTAATGCTTGATGTCTTCGAAGGAATGCTCACACTTATCATTCCACTTGAACTTGGCATCCATTTTGACAAGTTATGAGAATGGCTAACATCTTAATAGGTTAGATATAAAGCATCTTGGATATGCTAACCACCCTTGGAATAATCTAAGTTGAGTTAAACTTTTAGGGTGGCATTTCTAATATCACCTTGATCTTCTCTAATCAATTTCACCGGTGTTGGACAACAAAAGGAATTAAGCTACTATGAATGCACACTTCGGGGTTCATTTGAGGTTAAATTGTCTTAACTATTTGAAAACTACTCTCAAGTCAAAGAGATGGTCTTCTTTTTCTATAACTTTGACCATGAGATCATTGACATAGCACTCAACTTGATGATGAATGAGTTCATCAAGATTCAAGTGATAGCGTATATGGACATATTTTTAAGGATAAAGGCATGACCATATAAGAATAGATTTTGATCGAGGTTCTAAATGTAGTGTTTATTTCATCTTTAGGGGCTATCTTTATTTGGTTATATCGAGATGATCCATCCATGAAAGAGAAGACTGCATGAGATGAGGCAATGACCACTATCAGCTCTAAGATTGGTAGTGAAAATTCATCTTTTAGACATGCCTTATTTAAATCTCTAAAATTGATGCATATGTGAATTTGGCCATTCTTTTCTTAAAGATAACAGACGTGTAGGGTATTTTTCTTCCTGATGAAGCGATCATTTCTTGACTTCATAAATGACCTATTATTCTATGTCTAATCACATGCATCTAGGAGCTTGCTTGATAAGGTTAGCAATATGCTCTAGTTTATGAGCTATGTTAGAGCCAATCTAGGCATCTCTTCATAACTCCATGCAAAGTAGTCCTTAAACTCATGAATAGCCTAACAAAGTCATTAGTTTCAATTTCAACAAAGAACCATGTATACGGATCTTCTTTAGTTCTTAAGTTTATTTCTTGAGCTCAATGGTTGACTTGATCTCTTCTTTGAACTCTGGCAGTGCATCTTTTACTTCAAAATCATCTAGATCATCTGAAGTTTCTAAGCATAGCTCCTCATATGAGTTAATGTGATTTGAAAAGAACCTATCATATTTTAAATGATTGGTGATGGCTAAGCAGTATTTATCATCATCAACTGGACCCACTGTATTGAATCCTAGTCTTGGTCTTGATTGAGAGATTTTGTATTTGTTCTTCCATATTCTTTTGAAGTAGTCTAACCTATGCTTTGACCAAGTATGTGGGATTAACCCTTTCTTTGCTAAATTATGAACACAAGGCAAGTACCAACCAAAAGGTAATTCTATTAAATCTTTATGAATCATCCTCAAGTTCTACATCAACTTCTTGACTTGAGGATGATGCTTAAAGAACTTGTGAGTCTTCACACTGTGGATGACTTAGGGGCTTCCTTAACTACCAAACCCCTTTTGAGAGAAAGTGGGTTAGAGCTAAGGTTCCCAACCATGCCTAACTATTTCACATATAGACTTGAATAAACTTATGCTTTGCTTTGGAGCTTGGTCTTCATCGCTATCTGGCTCAAGTGCCACCTCTAAGGGAATCTACTACTGAGAAGAGCTAGCTAGTGTGCTAATCATAAAATACTCATCCTATGAACTAGATTCTAAGTTTATATGGATAACAACTATACTCTTGGTAGCTGGGATATATCTTCTATTGGATGACCAATTAAGAGGTTTTCCACCCTTGGGACTGCCTCTGAACTAGCCTTTTCCTTTGCTTGGTGGAGGTCAGGTTGTCCTACCCATATGTTCAAATGGAGTAAAGAATTGTGGATGGAATCTAATGTCGCTCCACTTCCTCCAAGTCTATTTTCGCCCTTTTTTTTTTCTTTTCATTTCTCTTTTCTTTTCTTTATCTTTTTTCTTTTCTTTTATTTTTCTTTTATTTTTAAACTTTGGCCAAGTTCATGAGAATAGACTTGACTTTGAGGGAGGTAGTAAGTCGCATCCTCATATATGCCGACCTCGTGAACTGTAAAATGACTTGAGATCTCCTTTGACATAGACATAATGATCCCACCTGACAAACTTCATATACATGTAGAGAAGATGGAACTATGTTGTTCTCATGTATCCATGGTCTCCCAAGCAAAGCTTTGAAAGATGTATCGAGTCTATAATGTGAAACTTGGCTTTGATCTTCCAATCATCTATCTCCAAGGCAACACTATGGAGCCTAAGGCCTATTAACCTCACTTTTCGAGTGCAGATTCAATCTTCCCATCTTAAACTTAGGAGTCTTCTAGATACTAAGACTTCCATAGTCATAAGACACTTTTAACAATTAGGTAATCACTTAACCTAAGCCTAAAGACTTATAAGGTTTAACCATAAGGTTAGGTTATGCCTTAGGGATTAGGATAATCCACCTACCCTACAACCCAAATCCAATCCATGTTCACCTTCTCAAACCAAACATCAAGTTCAATTCAAACATCAAATTCAAATCTCAATCCAAACCCAAATTCAAAAACCAAATGATTGAAGCCCATGATCAAATCCAAACTTGAAACCCTTCCTAAGCCATATGACCTATCCCAAAACTTAGCCAAATTAATCTAAAATCAATTGATTTTCTCATAATCATTTTATATTTTCAATCATCTTCCTAAATATAAATCAAATCTACATTCAAATGATAAAAACTAAATGAAACTAAATCAAATTAAATTAAAACCCTTCCTAAGCCATATGACCTATCCCATAGACTTAACCAAATCTTAATCCAAATTAAGTCAAACTCAATTGACTTTCTCACAAATCAATCATATTTTCAATCATCTTCACAAATTTAAATGAAATATACATTTAAATCATCAAAATTAAATCAAACCAAATCAAAATCCAAACTTAAGCCACATGACTCAACTCCATGGACTTAGCCAAATTCCATCATTCCAAAACCCAAATTCAAATGATTTTCTCATGAATCAATCATGCCTTCAATCATATTCACAAATATAAATGAAATCTACAATCATCAAGCCAAACCAAAATCAACCCAAATCAAACCCAACTTAACCCATTTGACTTGAAATGTTCAAATGAACCAAAACCCATTTGAACTCTAATTGCAATTGAATTTATATATCAATCCCAAATCCATATATAAACTCAACTAAATCAAACTCAGCCCAAAATCAAACCAACTAAACCCAATTGGTCCACTTGACCCAAAGTGGCCAATTGACCTATTTGAGCCAAGTTCTAATCCTTCCCAAATTGGATTGAACCAAGCCCATCAAAACCTCCCATCATGATTGTTGATCACCCTAGGTTGATCAATTATCACAAATTGGGTCAAACCAAGTCAACTTGGTCATTTGACCAAGTCAAACCCTTAACTCATATGAACCCAAACTAGCCAAATTGTAACCTAAGATTCAAATCCCTTGAAACCAATGTTTCATACCAAATCAAAATCATTATTTGAATATGACTTGACCATCAATTGAGTGAAACCAAACCCAATTGGTCCTCTTGACCCAAGTTGACCCAAATTGACCTAAAAGACCAAATTGGGCCAAATCAAAATATAAATCAAATTGATTGCAACTAATGGCTCAAGTTCATTCTAAATTGATTGTTGAACTTGACCAAAGCCATGATTGGACCCAATTGACCTACTTAGCCCAAATTGACCTAAATATTCAAGTTGGTCTAAAGAAAACCAACTCCAAATTAATTGAAATCAAAGCCTACAATAATCTTCTATTGGTCAACTAAACCCAAACCAACACCCAACCCAAGTCAATTTTACCAATTTCAAACTTAACCCATTTGACCCAAATGAATTCAAATGAGCCAAAATCAAATCTAAGCCAAACTAAACCAAACCAATTGAACCAAAACATCCCAAATGATCATATGAACTTGACCCAACCTTTGGTTTGACCCAATTTGGCCAATTGGTCAACTTGACCCAACCTAACCCAATTTGACCTAAATGAGTCAAATTGAGCCTAACCTAACCAAATCAACTCCAATTGACTTGAAATTTGGGCTAACCCACTTTTGGCTTATTGCAAATCTACCCAAATCAAATTTAATGCTAAATGATCATTCTACCATTGGGTCAAGGGCATCACATGAGACAAATCACCCATGTAAGTGGTCATTTCCATTACTTGGCCACTTGGTACTCTCCCAATGGTCCACCTAGGCACCTAGGACACTGCCCAACCTAACCCAAGGGGTGGTTGGGTTGGTCATGACCCATGGGAGGTAAAATCACCTCACCCTCTTGATTAGAGCATTTAAAATCCATAGGACACATGACTCCTCCTTGGTAGCCACCTCCACACCTTCAACCAACCAAGTCGAGCCAACTCACCTCCTCCCTACCACCCACTACTCCCTGAGATGGTTGGATGGCCACTAAAAGCCAAACTCGATCCCACCATCCAATCAAGATGAAGGGGGGTATACACCCCCTCATTTCTACTCAAACACATACAAAAATCATTCCTCAGATCCCTAGCTACCCAACTAAAGCTGCTAAAGCCATTCTCTAAGCTCCCAAGATCATTCTTCGATCAGAAAATGCCCTTTCTGTCCCGAAATAAGACACTCCCATTTCTAACCTAACTTCCCTATTTCTCCATCAAACTCAAATTAACTTTACACGCACCTTCTCTAGGCCTCATCGAGAAAGAATGAATCATCTCCCAAGCTTTTTGAGCACTAAAGGTGGGATTTCGATCAAAGCCGAGCTCTAAATCATTGATTCGTGGCTTTTTGAGTGAACGTTGAGGAATTGATCCAATTATTTCTCAACAGGGCTTCATCTCCACTATATGAAGCTTCCTCAATCATTCAAGCTGCCAATCTTGAGCTCTAGTGAGGTATGCTTCCAAAATGGATCCTAAAAATTTTGGAGCTTTTTGAAGAAAACTTGCATCTTGTGTGATCTTGACCATTAGATCCCCTCTTATCGATGCCGTGAAGGTCTGGGATCCTTTTGGAGTTGATCTGAGTTCGAGTAAGATCGGATCAAGCGAGCAATGGCAGACGGACTCCATTCTCCCTTATTCGCATGACATTAGATCATGCATCTTCCGTTCCACATGATCAGAATGGCCATGATTGACTAGATCTAATTTAATTAATCTGAGATTAATCATAGTTGTCTCGATCTTAGATGGATGATGGACTAGAAAGCATGTCCACCATCATCACAAGGCAAGTCGATAAGTTTTAAAGCCAACCCACGATGCCATGTGAAAAGTGCCGCATCAACGCATGTGGCACCAAGATTAGGCAATTAAGCTTAATTAATCATTTTAATCAAAACTTCTAAAAATCTTAAAAAATCATAGAAATAAATAAAATGCAAATAAATACTCATTTTAAAGATATTTGAGGAGAATTAATTAAAATGATCTTAACTAATTTTAAATAGTAATTAAAGTTTATTTAAAATTGATTAGTTTAATTACTCCTTAATTACTTGAGCAATTAATCCCAAATTTTATGGGTTAATTTAATAGGATGACCTCTACCTCCCATGATTTTATTGGGATTTATTGCTCACTTAATTAGAAAATTGACTAATTAAACCTTAACTACTCTTTTAAGTTAATTAATGATTAGTTAATCCCATGAATAGTAACAAATTGTTAATTAAGTTTATTAATCATTGTTCAATAGTAAGTGAACTAAGGAATAGGGTTGGGACCCCTTTCCCAAGTTCATTTCACCCTTTTTAAAATGAAATTAATTAAGATTTAACTAATTAATTAAATAACTTTATCAAATTGAAATTATAATCACATCAAACCCAATTAATTAAATCATGGGGTAGATCTTTAGGTGTTTAAAACCTAAAGGAGTTTAATGAAATTATGGTTAGTCCACATGTGTCAGTAAAACCTAAGAGTAATCAATTAAGTGCCTTAATCTAATTAACTATTAATCATGAGCCAATTGCATTTGGCCCATTTTATTTCCTAGGATCATTGCAAGTTTATTTTCCATGCATATCATATTAGCTCATAATTATTTAGTTAATTACTTTAAGGTGACATAAGTAAGGGTAATTAATTCATTTAATTAAGGGTTCAACTTAATTAACCCAAAAAAATCAACTTAATTACATTTTCTTAAATTAAATCAAATCACTAATGTGGAAATGGGTTTAAAATAGCAAGTGATGATTTCTCTTCTCCTCTTTAATTCAAATCAAATCCAAAACTTATTAATAAAAAAAGCTTTGGTTTGCTTTAAATAATTTTATTTGATTTGATTGTCCTTAAGAACTAGCTTGGTTGAATGAATCACATGCTTATATTTGATTGTCCTCTTTCCAATCATGTTAAATTTGGTATGTCATTTGAATTCATGCATCCATCTTTTCAAAATCAAGTAATAAAAATGGATTTCTTTTATGTAAGCTTTCATGTATTGATTTAATTTAATATATGTGTGGCTATTATTACTATTATATCCAAATTTATTTTTAAAATCTTATAAATGAATAATAATATGTGTTATGTTGATAGTTATAAATACATAAGAAATGCATGCGCTTATAGATTAAGTGTATGAATTTTGAGTTCTCTTTCCTCTATTCATGTGTTGATTTATATAAGATTGAGTTGTAATGGGTATATAGTCTATACATCCCGGGAACACGAGGCTTTAGCTAGCCCCAAGGAGGTCATTTGATTACCTCACTTGCCTGGTTTAACAATGGTACGTACCCATTTGATTTCATTCTTATGTATTTCAACATTAGAATTTGGATAGAGTTTTAATTCATATATATATAAATGATTCAATAAAAAAATTCAATCTTTGCATGGTTTTCTTTCTCCCATTTATGTATACATCCATGTGTGTCCAAGAAAAGCAAGTATATAGTTTGGACATCCCAAGAATATGAGGATTTAGTTAGCCCCAAGGAGGTCATTTGTTTACCTCACTTCCTTAGTTTAACAATGACAAGTACTTGCCTATATCTTTGTACATGTATATGTATATGTGATTAGTCAATGAAAATCCCATTTTACATTAAAATTGCATGCATTCATAATTGACTAAGTGGTTGAATTAATTTGACATATGATTTGGAGCTTACTTTCTATGTTCATGTATACTAATTTACATATGTTTGAATGCAAATGGGTATATAGTCCGGACATCCCGAATATGAGGGTTTAGCTAACTCCAAGGAGGTCATTTGATTACCTCACTTCCTTTTAACAATGGCTCATGCCTATTTAATTTCATTCTTATGTCATTTTGTATAATAATTTGGATAATGATTTAAATTAATATGTTTAAATAATTCAATCAAACAAAATATAAATCTTAAACATACACATACATTCATCATTTAAGTGTACTAAAATATGTTGCATGTATAAATACACTTAGGATTAAATCATAATCATGTTACATGTGATGGAAAGGATTGATTTAATATATGTCATGTGGTAGTAATTCAATTAAATTAATCTTAAGATGGCTTTCATTTTGAATAGGATTATTTAAAGTGAACCTAAACTTTAGAATAATTAAATCATTTAATAAACCATTCACTAAAGAGAACGAAATTAAATTAATATACTTTAGAAAGTGAGTTAAGGTAGGGATGAAAGAGGGCAATCCTCTTTTCCTCTCTTTATACCACTTAGTTGTTAAGTGTAATCAAATGAAACAAAAGAAAACACAAATTAAAATTCTCAAATCAATTAAACTACTTCAAGTGAAATCAACCTTTCATGTTAAATTGAAGCCTTCTACACATAGAAAATACAACACTAATGCCTAACAAGACTTATCACACAAGCCTTAATACACACATTAGAATTAAGTCACCACTTCTAGCTCTAAGTTAGGATGGTGTATGATGTGATGTATGTTTTCTTTCATGATGTATTATTTTAGATTAGATGTTAGGGTGTTTTCAGACTGGATGATAGGCCAATATTAGCAATATGTTCTCGCATGTGATTATGCTTAAGGAATGATTAAAAATAAAGGTGAATGATTTTTTTAGATTGCTTAAATCCTTAAGCATAATTCAAGTTAGATGGGCTTAGTTACCCATGTGTAGGTGCTAAGTCCAAATTATAAATACAATAGGGATTATTTGTATATTTAGCTAACCTCCATTTTGGTGTAGCTAGATTTACTTTTCCCACATAAGTATAATTTTACAATAGGAATTAGGATTAGTGCTTTGGGGATTGGGATGAGCAATGGCCGGCTTTGTCCGGGTGCCTATGATGCCTTTGAAGCAAGCACCATCCAAATCAAGGAAGGAACCAAAATCAAAAATGGAGATATGAAGAAAGAAGACCCCATAGCATTTAATACAATTATAATTATTCTTTCATATTCGGGTTGTATAAGGGTAGAACTTGGCTACCCATCTTTTCTCTTTTTATATGCACTGACAGACCACCTTTTTTTTTTCTTTTATGATAGTTTATATAATTGTTTGAATTTATGTTTACATTGTGCATTAGGATGGCATGCTTCCCATAGTTTCTTAAATGATTGATGCTTTAATGTATGGCTTGGATACGATTAGGCTCTTAGGATAAAATAACTTTTCTACCCAACTAATCACTCATAACTAAATTTTAAACAACTCATAACCTCATCATATAGCCTAAGACATAAATAAGATAATTAAAAGATTTAGCAACCCTTAGCGTATGGTTGTATGTTTCATATCATGCATGCATATTCTTTCTTGAACATGAAAGATCCCCATCCTTGCATGATAAAGGAATGCTTGACTGTGAGGGCATCCCTTGTGGTGGAGAACACCTTCTTCTATGATTTGACCCATAACCTATTTCATCATGCATTTAGGCATAAGAAATCCTAAAGCCTCTCAAAATGATGTGTCTAAAATGAAATAAAATTTGAAATGATTTTGCATCTATAGATTAAGTCATATGCTCATACCACTCATGCCTCTAGTCTCTTAGGGAGTGTGTTTAGGACTTTAGTCTCTTTCTAATTAAATAAGTAAATTGTTGATGTCATTTTAGAATGAGCTCTCAACCCCTCCCTCTTAGACATAAGACTTCTTAACTAAGAGTTTCTTAGTCTTAAGACACATCTAGTGATTAGGTGGACACTCAACATAGCCCTAGAGACTTAGAAGAGTTAGCCATAGGAATAGGTCATGCCCTAGGGGTGTTAAGAAAATTTCCTTATCCTATAGCTTTAACCACATTCCTCACTTCCTTCCTTCAAGTCAAACTCCAAATCAAATCAACATCAAACTTAAATCAATTCCAGCCTAATTGATTTTCTCCAAACTCAAATCAATTCTGTATGATTGAAATCCATGATTGAAACCCATGATTGAAACCAATGATTGAAATTCCAAGTTTGAAATATTTCCTAAGTTCTTTGATTTCCTCTTAAGAACTTAGCCCAAATCAAGTTCAAACCATCTCAAATTCATAAAATTTTCTCACAACCTATTTATATTCTCATTTATATTCACATATATAAATGAAATATAAATTCAAATCAATCAAACTAAATACAAAATTCCAAATCTTTCCTAAGTCCTTAATCCTCTCTTAAGGATTTAGCCTAAATCATATGTTCAAATCACTTCAAATCCTTGAAGTTTTCTCATAACCCATTTATATTCTCATTTATATTCACATATATAAATGAAATATAAATTCAAACAACCAAAACCAAATCCAAAAATCAAACTCAAATTCATTCAAAATCTAACCTAAGCCTTTCAAGTGAAAATCATGAACTTAGCCAAATCAATTTCAAATCAAGCCAAACTCTTGATTTTTTTTCTTCATGATTTAATCAATCCTTCAATCATGAATCCAAATATAAATACAAACTTCAAACACTTAACCAAAACTCAATTCAAAAATTAAGCTAAAATCCATCTCATGTTCATCCTTTGAACATGAAATTGTCAAATGAATCAAAACCCATTTGACTTCAAACCACTTGTAAATGGATTTATATTTCAATCATAAGTCCATATGTGAGTTCAACCAAACTCAAATCAAGCTTTGACCAAGCCATTTGACCTACTTAGGCTCACTTGACCCAAAGTGACCTAAAATACCCTTATGAGCCAAATTCTAATCCTAACCAAATTGGATTGAACTAAGCTATTAAGCCTCTCATCATGATCAACAATCATAATGAGATGATCAATCACTCAAATTGGGTCAAACCAAGTCAAACTTAAGGGTTGACCAAGTCAACACTTAGGCCAAAATGAAGCCCAACATAGCCAAAATCCACCATAGGCCAAATTGATTGAAACCAATGATCTAAGTTCATTCATGATCAATGTTTGAGCTTGACCAAGTCAACATTTGAGCCTAACCTAGCCCAATTGGTCACTTGACCCAACTTGACCTAAAAAGTCAAAATGTGTCAAAACTTGATCTAAGCCAAATTGATTGAAACCAATGGGTCAAGTTCATCCCAAAATGATTGTTGAACTTGACCAAAGTCTCAATCAGCCAACTAGACCTAACCTAGCCTAATTGACCTTGAACCTAACTTGGCCTAAAGGGTCATATTGAGCCAAATTCAAATTAACCAAAATTGATTGGAAACAAAGATACCAATCCATTTCATATGACCAACTAAACCTAAACCAACCCATGACCTAACCCAAAAAATCAAATAATCGTTGACCCATTTGACCTAAATGAACTCACTTGAAACAAATTCAAATCTCAACCAAATTGAATCAAACCAAAGCCAGCAGAATATTTCAAATGGTCATATGAACTTGACCAACCCTTGGTTTGACCCAATTTGACCAATTAGTCAACTTGACCCAAGTTGACCCATTTTGACCTAAATGGGTCAACATGAGCCAAATCACATCAAACCAACTCCAAATTCAATGAAACTTGGCCAAACCTATTTTCTCATCATACCAAATATGCCCAAACTAAAATCAAGGTCAAATGACCATTTTACCCCTAGGCCATAGGGTAAATTTTGGCCAAATCCACTTGGAATTTGGTCAAATCCTCTCCATAACCACTCAACACCCTCTTAGTGGATCAAGTGAACACTAGGGAGTGTGGTGCACCCAACCCAATGGGTTTGGGTCAGCCCAACCTAGCCTAATGGCCAAACCAACCACATGCCTTGAAATGGAGCACATGGAATCCTCCTTCCACTCAATTCAAGCACATGGCCACCTCACCCACTTCTTCCCTGGCCAAAATCAAATTCAAAGACATCCTAAACGGCCTAACAAACCCATGGCATAAGCTCAATTGGATCAAAATGGCAAGGAGGCTATGCTGTCCGATTTCCCTTGGGAGAGATATACTCCCCTAATTCAACTCAATCTTCACTCTTGCTAATTTGAAAGCAAAGGAACTCGAGCAAGCCTAGCTACTCTTCTCAAGCTTCCTAGAGAGTTTGAACTTCCCATTTATCAATTTCTCAAGCTAAAAATAGGGAAGAAAACCAAAATCCAATCTCACTCCACACTTAAAACTAGCCCAATTCCCTTTGCAAGCTCCCTGGGACCCCAATCGAGCTTCTAAGCTCTTTCCCAAGCTCCAAAGGCAACATGGGTGCTAGTTTGATCAAAGCCGCAAGGAGTTCAAGGTGGAGTTGGCCTCTAAAAGCAACCACCCAACTCAAGACCTCAAACTATCAAAGAAAGCTTCATCTCCACTGCTAAGCTTCTCCAAGGAATCAACATGGTGATCGAGGTAAACCATTTTTCCAATCTTAATCTATCCATAATGTGGAGCTTTATGAAAATAATTTTCATTGCATGATAAACTAGCTATTGGATATGATCTCCATTTTATGATGAAGGTGTAGGCTAAATTTTATCCCAATCCAAGCTCAATCGAGCGATCTTGCCCTAGAACATGATCTCCATTGCTGTGGAATTGGGATGAATCTCGGCCATCCATCCATGCATTTTGGATGGATAGAGATTAAAACATGGCATCCCACATTTCACCTTTAGAATCAAGCTTTAAGCCATCCGATCCTTGATTGACGATGAGGAGAAAGCATAGCCGCCATAACGTGGCATTACAATGTGATAACTTAAAGACTCAATCCCTTCGCATTGGAAAGCATGTGCAGCGGCCCACATGGCGCTGATGGGATTAAACATATAATTAGGCTTTTTTAATTATTATTTAATCACCAAATCTTTCTGTTGACCTCATTTTTAGAATGAGCTCTCAACCCCTCCATCTTAGACATAGGACTTCTCTAATACTTTAAGAATTCCTTAGTCTTAAGGCATATCTAGTGGTTAGATGGACACTTAATATAGCCCTAAAAACTTAGAAGAGTTAGCCATAGGAATAGATCATGCCTTAGGGGTGTTAGGAAAATTTTCCTACCCTATCGCTTGAACCACATTCCTCACTTCCTTCAAGTCAAACTTCAAATTAAATCAACAATCAATTCCAACCTAACTGATTTTCCCAAAACTCAAATTAATTCCCAATAATTGAAACCCATGATCCAAAACTCAAATTCAAATTCTAAAAATCTTTCTCAAGCCCTTTGATTCTATCTTATGGACTTAGCTCAAATCAAATCCAAATCAATTCAAATTCAAGAAATTTTTCATAACCCATTTATATTCTCATTTATATTCACAAATATAAATGAATTATAAATTCAAATATCAAAACCAAATTCAAAACTCAAACTCAAATTCAACCAAAATCCAACCTAAGCCTTTCAAGTCAAATTCTTGAAATTAGCCAAATCAAACTCAAATCAAGCCAAACTCTTCATTTTTCTTCATGATTCAATCAATCCTTCAATCATGAATCCAAATATAAACATAAACTTCAATCCTCAAACCAAAACCAAATTCAAAATTCAAGCCCAAGTCAAACTCATGTTCACCCTTTTGACTTGAAATTGTCAAATAAATCAAAACTCATTTGATTCCTGATCACTTGCAAATGGATTTATATTTCAATCATAAATCCATATGTGAGTTCAACCAAACTTGAATCAAGCCTTGATCAAGCCAACTAAACCCAATTAGCTCACTTGATCCAAAGTGGCCAATTTGACCTACATGAACCAAAATTCAATTCAACCCAAATCAAAATAAATTAAGCCAATCCAAACTTCATGTCATATTTGTTGATCATCATAGGTTAATAAATTGTCATGAAATGGGGTCAAACCAAGTCAACTAGCCCATTGACCAAGTCCTTTAACCCACATGAACCCAAACTAGCCAAATTGCAACCTAAACCAAATTGAGTGCAAACCAATGGCTCAAGTTCACTAAATTGATTATTGAACTTTAATTAAACCTAATTTGGCCAATTGGCCAACTAGACCCAACTTAGCCCAATTGACCATGAACCCAACTTGACCTAAAAGGTCAAATCAAGCCAAAATCAAATATAAACCAAATTGATTGGAAATAAAGATACCAATCCATTCCAAATGATCAACCAAACTCAAACTAAGCCATGATTCAAGCCAATTTGGTCAATTGGGTCAAATTGATCAACTTAGCCCAAATTGACTTAAAGGATCAAATTGGTCAAAATTAAAATTAAAATTAAACCAAATTAATTGAAACCAATTGAACCAATATACTCCAAATAGCCATTTGAACTTGACCCAACTCTTGGTTTGACCTAATTTGACCAATTGGTCAACCTAACCCATTTTGACCTGATTTGACCCAAATGGGTCAATTTAACCCAAATTAAACCAATTGAACTTCAAATGACATAAAATTTGGTCCAACTTACTTTTGACTTATTTAAAATCTGCCCAAATCAAATTCAATGTCAAATGACCACTTTGCCTTTGGGTCAAGGGCATTCCATGAGAAAAGACACTTTCCCAAGTGATCATTTCTCTTCCTTGGCCACTTGACACTCATCCATTGGTCCACATAGGCACCAAGGACACTGATTTTCTAACCCAAGGAGTGGTTGGGGCAGCCATGACTCATGGGGAGGTAAAATCACCTCACCTCTCCCATTGGAACACTTGGCATGAAGGACACTCACCTCTGGGCACCCACTTGTCCTTCATTTCCATGCCTTAGCCAACCATAGAGCAACCTAGGATGATTCTCTTCCATTCCCAACCACCCCAAGCCAAATGACATGAGTTTGGAGCCAAAATTTTAAATAAAAAAAGTGGATTTTAGTTCATTTGACTTCACTTTTCATTCTAAGGCTTTAGTGGTAAGGAAACCCTCATTCCTCTCATTCTCTCCTAGAGCTCCCAAAGCCATTAAATCATCCACTTCATTTTGGAGAGAAATACTCCAAAACTAAGGGATTAAATGAGAAATGATGATCACGAGGAAACATCATTTCAATGATGGCAGGATCTAAGCTTAGTCCAAGGATTCTTCCCTCAAAGCCGAGTCACCATCACCACCAAAATCATCCAGAAGGTAACCTTCAAAACTATAGAAGGCCTTAGGATCCCTCATTTTGTGATGGTTTTTGCATGATTTTTAGGAATCTATTTTAGACAATCCTGCATTTTTACTTTAAATTATCTCAATTAGAAAATAGAATTTTTTTGATTGCAAATTGATGCAAAAATGAGTCCATTTGGATAAGTTTTCACTTAGAAATCTTATTTTTTTTCCTTAAAAAATCCTGAAATCACTATTCATCCTGCCAACCATCCCATCCCGCGTTCATGGATCGATGCTCATCGCACGACCGGCCTTCAATCACCTAATGAGATCTGACCTTCGATCATGTGGTTCGCAAATCAAATGGCTCAAATCTACCAATCGTGATCCGCTCTGGATCGTGCGATCTAGATCATCCGGTTGTCGATTCTATGCAGTCAGCGTCACTTGGGTTGACGCTGTTTCCCACCCATCTAGGCACAACCGCATGAATCGTGATGTGCATGGTGCGCCCAATCACTCACATGGTTTCGCTTCCATGTCATTGCGACAATTTTTGATTTAAAAATTAATTAAAATCACCTAAACTTCAAAATTCATAAAGAAAATACTTAACCAAAATTTGCAAAAGGGTTTGGATTTCTTTCTGAGAGGAATCCAACAAACCCAAAATCCTTAAATTTTACTAATATTTTGAGCTTAATTTGAGTTTTAGTAAAATCAAACTTTTAATTAAACCAAAAATATATATCGATTGAAATTTAAAGATTACAATTGATGTTAAAATGCACCTACCATAAAATTTCAAGTCAAAATGACCTTTGGATTAAAATAAATTTAATTTTGAGTGTCAAATGATTTATTTTAATAAATTAAATTAGTAGAATTCATAAAAATCACTTAAATCAATTGAAACTTCCTAAATTCATAACTAATTATAGAAAAATTCAAAAAATACATACTCAGGTTCATTTTAAAGATACTTGAGGAGAATCCAATAAAATTTTTTTTGATTGAATTTTGATTGTATATTTTCCTTAATTAGGGTTTATTTAAAACTTAATAACCCTAATTACTCTAATGACTTCATTAATTAATTCCAAACTTCGTGCATGTTGAGTGGGATGACTTCTACCTCCCTAATTTTCTTAGAATTTATTAATGAGTTAACCAGGAAATTAACTAATGAACCCTAATCACTCTTTTAAATTAAGGTTAATTAAGCATGTGAATAGTGGTTTAATTGTTGATTAAGATAATTAAACTTTGTTTATGATTAGAGGTTTATGGAATGATTTTGGGATATTTTCTTAAGCTATTCCCTAAACCCCTTTCTTCCTTAAATCCAAATCTATTAAGGGTTAATCCACTAATGATCTACCTAATTAATCAAATCAAATTCTCAAAATGAAAATTAATCTAAAACCTTAATCACCTAAACCTAATCCTTCTTGGGTAGATACTTTGGTGTTCAATAACTTAAGTAAACATAAGGAAATCATACCTAACCCACATGTGTGGAAGGGTTATGAAAGTACTTAAATTAAACCCTTTAGCTTAATTAATCATTAATTATGAGCCAATTTCATTAGGTACTTTTCTTTCCTAGGATGCATTACTGGTTTAAATTCCTTGTGGTTTAATGTCATACATTGGCTCATAATTATTTGATTAAATATGTTAAAGTGGTATAGGTAGACATCAATTAATGAACTTATTCTACACCTTAACCTAACCAAAGCATAAAATTAATCTAATCACCTAAAAATTAATCTAAAATAATGCACACATGTGGGAATGGGTAAAGACAGTAAACCTTCTCACACTTTCCTAATTCAAATCAAACTCAAAGCAAAATGAAAGTCTCTTTAAACAACTTTTGATTCTCTTTAAATGATCTTACTTCATAAGATTGTCTTTAAGAATTAATTAGTGAATGAAATTACATGCTTACATCACTTTATTTCTTTCTAGCATGCTAAATGTGTATGTCATATGAGTTTTATACATTCATGCTTTTCTAAAATCAAATTCAAAATGAAATATTTTCTTTATGTCAAATTGCATGTTTTGGCTAAAGTAAGAATATGAGTGGCTATTATCACTATTAAATTCAAAACTATTTTCAAAATTTATAAATCAAATACCTAAAATTGAAAGTGTGCTACTTATAATTATTTATAAGCTTGCATGTGGATATAAATATGAAGATGTGCATAGTGTAGCCTTCCTTCTCTTTTCTTTTAGTATGGTTTTGAATAGGATTTGGCAAAGTGTATAGTTCATTTGAAAAGAACATAACACTTGCCTAATTCCCTTCCTATTCATTCCTATACTATTACTTAAGAAGGACATCTACATTTGCACATATAAATTGCATAAACAAAATAAATCAACCAACACAAACTTTTTGCATCTTTCTTTTCCATTCATTTCTTTTGTACATATGCTTGTATTTAAGGAAAGTGGTATATTAGTCTGACAACCCTGGGTTAAGGTTTAAGTAGCCCTAAGTAGGTCTTGTACCTTACACCCCTAGTTAACAATGGTGTTGTACTCACTTATGCCTTTCATACATACATATGTGCATGTGAAAACTGGATAAGAAAATCTCTTTTCAACTTAATGAAAATCATGCATCATAAAGCATTCAAATTTTCTTAAGTAACTCACTTAGCATTCTCTTTCCATGCATTTCTTCTTGTACATGTACATGTATTTTAGAAAAGTGGTATATTAGTCTGACAACTCTGGGGTTGTGAGGCTTTAAGTAGCCCTAAGTAGGTATTGTACCTTACACCCCTGGTTAAAAATGGCGTCGTACTCACTTATGTCTTTTATACTTGTAAATGTGCATATGAAAAATGGATAAAAGAATCACTCTCTTAACAAAATCATGCATACATGAAACATTCCAAATTTTTTTAAGTAACGTCACTTAGCATTCATCATAAAGTATGCTAAACATTCCCATTTGTATGTATAGATATGCTTAGGATCCATTCATATGCATGTTATACATGTGGGAAAGAAATAAAATGTTGTGTGTTTTGTGATAATTACTTAATCTTAAAATGCCTTTCCTTTTGAATAGGTTTAGAGAAAATCTAAACTTAGGATTAATTAAATTACATAATAAAACATTCACTAAATAAAAATCATTAATGAATCTAGCTTAGAAATCACTTAAGGTAGGGAGGAAAGAGAAGTTCTCTTCTCTTTTCCTCTCTTTACAACATTTAGTAATTAAGTAGGTTCATTCAAACCAAATCAAATTATCAAATAAAATTAACCAATATCAACTAAATAACTTAAATGAGACTACCCTTCTAAGTTGAACCTTTTCACACTTAAAAAAATTCTAACCTTAAAGCCTAGCTAAGCATACCACACAACCTTATATGGCACACATTAAGCTAAATCACCACTTCTACCCTATGTTAGGATGGTGTATGATTTGATGTTTGTTTTTATTTTGATATATGTTTTAGTTTGGATGTTTAGGTGTATGTGCATATAATGAATGGTAGGATGATTTAATCTAATCATTATCTTCTGCAAGGGATTGTGCTTAAGGGGTGCTTTAATAAAAATGTAACTACTTGTATGCGTTGCTTATACCCTTAAGCATGATCCAAAATGAGCTAGATGGACTTGGTTACCCATGTGTGGGGTGCTAAGTCCAATTTGTTTATGTACATGCTTGGGAATGTGTGGTTTGTTTAACTAATCTTATTTTTGTAGGTTTTAGTTAGATTTACTTTTTCCCTTTTCATGTACCTCTATAATTAGGATTTTAGAATGATTATTATGGGAATTAGGATGAGCATTGTTTATAAGGCCATGCCTTATGTACCATGTGAAGCCTTTGGAGCATCCACCTTCCAACCATCCAAAAGAAGGAACCAAAGAAGAAAGAAGAAAAGAAGAATGAAGAAATGAAGCTTGAAGACCCCATAACAATGAATTCCTTGCTTAATTGTACTTAATTCATTTGTAATTTGTATAAAAGTAGAGCTCTTACCCAATTTATTTTTTTTGTCTGGTGCCCACCATAAATGCCTTTTATTCTTTTGTATTAGCTTTATAAAATGTGTGATGTTTTGTTTAGCTTGTGCATTAAGATGACATGTTTTCTAGTTTCTTCCTTGCTCGATGTATGGCCTGATGACAATTAGGCTCTTAGGAAAAAAAATCTTCTACCAAATTAATTAGCTCAAAATTAAAACTAAGCAACTCATAACCTCACTTAAATCCTAAGCTAAAAATCAAGATAAAAGAATTAGTAACACCTTAGATGGATGAGTATTTCTCTTACAACATCCTGCACAACAATATCTTGTTTCACTCTCGATTGGAGGGCTTCCACATTTGCTAAAGAAACTTGGCTTGACCTTTGAGAGCCATGGTGGAAACACACCTCCTCCCTTCTCGCTGATTTTGGCCAATAATTCTACTTTTCCATCATTAAGCATATGAATCCTATAAGCCTGATTCAAATGATTGTCCAAAAATAAAAATAACATGTAATATGATTTGCATTAGATTTAGGTCATTTGAAGCATGCCCTTACATGATCTAGTCTCTTTAGGGAGTGAGTTTAAGGACTTAGTCTCTTTCTAAATAAATAACAACCTAGCTATCTTGCATAAAGCATATGACTTGCCTATATGAATTTAAAATCATAAGAGGAGTTAGTTCACAACCACCCCTAGATGGTTGTAAGTCTAAGCAGTCGGGTGGTTTGTCCTCTCTTATGGAGGCAAACCGAATACCCATTTTTTCTTTAGATTTTGGTCATGCTTTTATCCCTCACTAAAGTTTCCTAGATTTAGGTTTTTAGGTTGATTCTCCCTTCTATGGGCCATAAGCATAAATCCTCACCTCTTAGGGATTTTCATAACCTTGTATTGTGGAATTATAAGCCTTAAACTTATAATAAAAATTCTCAAACAAATAATTCCCTCAATTTCAAAAATGTAAAGCCCAACATAGGATAGTTTGGGATGTTTACTAGGCTTCCTAGTATCCTAAACATCCCTACTCATCTCCATTTGGCTTGATAAGAACTCCTCCTCTTGATCGATCCCACTTGATTTGCCAAAAATAAACTGATTGATAGTCCTACCTATTGAAATCTTTGGAGACAATGATCATTTACCTTAATCGAGAGTATTCCTAGGAATCCTCATGCTTAACTAATAACTATAGGGAAATTAAAATTTGCTTTAAGAAATGAATGGGAATTTCTAGATGTACCCTCTTTTCCAATATATGTAGACCAGTGTCTACCAAAATGGTGTATATAATTTATCCTCTTCAAGAGGATAGATGGGGATAACACTTAAATTCTAAGCCTAGAAAAATCAAAATGAAAATTGCATTGAAAAGATAATTGAAATATAGAATATTCTAAAATTTTTTGAATGGTTCTTTTCTCAAATTTGGAAGTTATTTTACTAATTATTACTAATTACATTAATCTAAACTTCTTGTGTATGATTAGTGGATGACTCTCCTCCTAATTTTCTTGGGATTTATTGGTGGGTTAATTAAAGGAATTGCTAACTCATTCCTTAATCACTCTCTTAATATAATTAGGCTTAATTAAGGGTATAATTAGTTGTTTAACCCTCTGATTGAGTCAATTAAGATTTGATTAAGTGAATATAAGGTTTAGAGAATAATTTTAAGATACTTTCTTTAAGATATTCCCTAAATCCTCTATTCTCCCTTAATCCATCTTTAATTAAGGGTTAATTCACTAATTACCCACTTAATTAATTTTATAATATTCTAAAACTTTTCTAAACTTAATTAATCTATCTTGGGTAGGTGTCCAAAAGCCTAAGTATAAATAAGGAAATCAAATCTAACTCATAAGTGTGAGGGGGTTATGAAAGTACTTAAGTTAAACCCCTTAGTTTAATTAATCATTAATCATGAGCCAAATACATTAGCCCTTTTCTTACTAGGTGCATTGCTGATTTAAATTCCTTGTGTAGATTTATGTCATCTCATTAGCTCATAATTATTTGATTAACTATGCTAAGGTGGTATATGTAAAGGGTAATTAACACACTTAATTCATACCTTAACCTAATCAAAAATATAAAATGGATCTAATCATCTAAAATTTAAATTTAAATATCATACACATGTGGGAATGGGTTAGGAAAATCATAACTCACCTCACATTTCTCAAATTAAATCAAGAATTAATTAGGGTGGATGAATTTACATTGCTTTCATCACTTGATTTCTTTCCTATCATACTAAATGTGTACTTCATATGGATTTCATGCATTCATGCTTTTCAAAATTAAAATTAAAATGAAAATATTTTCCTTATGTCAAACTGCATGTTTTGGCTAAAGTAAAAAATTTGAATGGCTATTTGTTAAATTCCAAATTATTTTCAAAATATATGAATCAATTACCAAAATTGAAAGTGTGTTACTTATTTTTATTTATAAGTTTGCATTTGAATATAAAAGGTGTCTTATGTTTGCTTTCTTTCTTTCCTCTTAACATGGATTTGAATAAGATTTGCAAAGTGTATAGTTCTTTTAAAAGAACATAACACTTGCTCAAATCTCTTATCCCTTCCATGTTATAACCTAAGAAGGATCTTCATATTCACACATATAAATTGCATAAACAAATCAAACAATCAAGTATAACTTTTGCATCCTTTTTTTTCCATTCATTTCTTTTGTACATATGCTTGTATTTAAGGAAAGTGGTATATTAGTCTAAACAACCCCGGGTTGTGACTTTAAGTATCTAAGTAGATCTTGTAACTTACACTGGTGCTAACAATGGTGTACCCACTTATGCCTTTCATACATTCATGTGTGCATGTGAAAATTGATAAGAAACTCCCCTTTTCTACTTAATGAAAATCATGCATCATAAGCATTCAAATTTTCTTAAGTAACTCATTTAGCATTCATCATAAAGTGCTAAACATTCTCATTTGATGTGTATAGATATACTTAGGATTCATCCATGTGCATGTTATACATGTTGGGAAAGAAATCAAGTGATGTGTGTTTTGTGATATTAATTCACTTTACTTAATCTTAAAATGCCTTTCTTTTGAATAGATTTGTTTAGAGTTGATCTAAACTTAGGATTAATTAAAACACATAATAAAATATTCACTAAACAAAACTAAAATATGAATCTACTTTAGAAATTACTTAAGGTAGGGAAGGAAAGAGAAGTTTTTTTCTTCTCTTTCCCTCTCTTTACAACCTAGTAATTAATTGTAGGATTCCCTTGAACCTAATCAAAACACAAAATAAAATCAACCCAAGACAACTAAACAACCCCACCCCTCTAAGTTGAACACTCTTCACACTTAGAAAAACTCTAACTTAAAGCCAAAGCTAAGCATACCACACAAACATTAAAAGCACAAACATAGGCTAAGTCACCACTTCTAGCTTTAGATTAGGATAGTGCATGGTTTGATGTTTTCTTTTATTTTATGATATTTTGTTTTAGTTTGGATGTTAGGGTGTATGTGCGTAGACTGAATGATAGGGCGATCTTAGTCTAACCATTATCTTTTGTAAGGGATTATGGTCAAGGGGCATTATAATAAATAAAAATATAAATGCTTTTATTGTGTAGGTGCTTATACCCCTAAGCACAATCCAATAGGCTAGGTGGACTTAGTCACCCATGTGTGGGGTGGTAAGTCCAATATACATGCTTGGGATTTGTATGGTTTGTTTTAACTAATCTCTATTTTACAAGTGTTAGTTAGATTTCCATTTTTCCCTTTTCATGTAATTTTTGGTAATTAGGATTTTGGAATGATTATTATGGGGATTAGGATGAGCATTGGTCATAAGATCTCATATTATGTACCATGTGAAGCCTTTGGAGCATCCACATTCCAACCATCCAAAAGAAGGAACCAAAGAAGAAAGAAGAAGAAAGAAAAGAAGAATAAAGAAATGAAACTTGAAGGCCCCATAACATGAATTTTCTTACTTGATTATAAATTAATTCATTTGTAATCTAGGTTGTATAAGGGTAGAGCTCGGCTACCCAATTTATTTTTTGGGTTTATATGGTGGTGCCCGACCATAAATGGCCTTTTATTCTTTTGCATTTTATAAATTGATTGATGATTTGTTTAGCTTGTGCATTAAAATGAATCATTTTCCTAGTTTCTACTTTGCTTGATGTATGGCCTATGAGATTAGGTTCTTAGGAAAAATAAATCTTTACCAAATTAATCAACTCAAAAGTAAAATTAAATAACTCATAACCTCACTTAAAGCCTAAGTTAAAAATCAAGATAAAATAATTAGTAACCCTTATTGGATGAGTATTTCTTTTATAATATCATAAAAAACATCTTATTTCACTCTTGATTGGAGGGCTTCCACCTTTCGAGAAACTGGCTTGACCTTTGAGAGCCATGGTGGAAACACACCTCCTCCCTTCTTATGATTTTGGCCAATAATCTTACTTCATGCGCATTAGGCATATGAATCCTATAAGCTTGAGTCAAAATGATTGTCCAAAATGAAAATAATATGTAATATGTTTTGCATTAGATCTAGGTCATTTTTCATGCCCTTACATGATCTAGTCTCTGAGTGAGTTTAAGGACTTAGACTCTTTCTAAATAAATAATAGCCTAGCTATCTTGCATAAAGCATATGACTTGGGTACATGAATTTAAAATCATAGGAGGAGTTAGTTGGCCACCCCAGTGTTGTAAGTCTAAGTAGTTGGTTTCTCTTGTGGAGGTAAACCATATACCCATTTTGCCTTAGATTTAGGTGCTTTTGGCCCTCCAAAGCTCCCTCTTTAGGTTGAGGTTGCTTCTCCCCTTTGTGGGCCATAAGTATAAATCCTCACCATCTAGGTATTTCTATAATCTTGTGTTGTGGAATCATAAGCCCTAAATTTCTAATTAAAAATTAACTCAAACAAATTAAATCAATTTAAAAAATGTAAAGCCCAACCATAGGATAGTTTGAGATTCTGGCTAGGTTTTCTAGCATCGTGAGCATCTCCTACTTATCTTCATTTGGCTTCGATAATACCTCCCTCTTGATCAATCCCATTTGATCTTCCAAAATAAACTAATCGATTGATAGTCCTACCTATTGCAATCTTTAGAGACAATGATCATTTACCTTAATCGAGAGTATTCCTAAGGAATCCCCTTCCTTAGAATGTAATTAACTATGGGGCTTGCCCTATAGGGAACTTAACGAACCCAATTTAAAATAAACCCTACATTACTTTTTCATGTAAAGTAGGGGAAGAATCTCTAGTACACATGCAGACCCATTGTACTTAGGAGTCCTTATCTAGGAGATTAGGTCCATTGTTGGGTAGTGCTTCTATCTTTCGAGATAATACACATCTCGTCAATGTCTTACTCGATCACCTTAATAAGAATATCTACGGATCTACATGGTGTCCAAATGCATAAAGAAAGTATATTTCTATCTTCATTTTATCCCGTATAGAGTGAAGATGGAAGTATACATTTCTTTTAAAGAAATTGAAAATTTTTCACCATAGATTTTCTGGTGACTCCGCTGGGGAGGGTTCCTCTCTCCATCTTTGGTAAATGATCATTGTCTCTAAGTATCGATAGTGGGTTTGTACCTTTGTATGAATCCAAGACTATCTTTCTTTCCATTGGCACTTAGCTTATTTCATCCTTAAGTCAAGTTTGCTAACATCTTTGGGTTTTAGAACCTCACCTGTTGGTCTTAAAACCCCATTGTTCTCCAATGGGTAAAAAAATTCTAAAAAAGAAAATATTTAAAGACTTCCTCCTTATCATTTCTATGATATAGAAAGGTTCATTCTAAAATAATAAAGACAAAATAAATCCTTTCTAAAAATCTTATTTCTCAAAAAGCATTCTTTCAAAATGCACATAATAAAATATTTTTGCGCAAAAATTTTTCTAAATCATTTTCATCTAACAATCTTTATGATTGTTATAAGTAAGATTATCTTTACAAAAAATAAAATTCTAACAATCACATTTCCTAAAAAGCACAAAAGAGTTCCTTCATTCACTTCATTTTGGGTGAAGACTTCATTTTCAAAAGTAAGATTCCAATAATCACATTTTCTAAAGCACAAATGAGCTTCTTCACTCAATTCATTTTGGTGAAGACCTCATTTTCAAAGATATAATTTCAACAATCATGTTTTCAAAAGCACAAAATTTGAACATAAGTTTATCCATTCAATACATTCAAATATGTTGAATGGATGTTGCATCTTCAAACAAAAAAACTTTACAACCTTGAAATTCCATTCAACACATTCCACATGTGTTAAGTCGAAATTTTCACCTTTCCAAACAAAATCAATAATAAATTTTTCAAAAAGCACATGTGAAACCTCTCCATTCAATTGAATGGATGTTTCATTCTCAAACATAATCAAAAAAATAAATTGCTCAAAAGCACATATAAACATCTCCATTCAATATACCCAAATTTATTGAATGAAGATTTCATTTCAAAATAAAATGACATCGCTTTGAAATCCCACTTAATAAATTCCATATATGATTAAGTTGAGATCCCCTCTTTCAAAAATTGATTTCCATCTCACATACCATTGACCTCATTTTAGAATGAGCTCTCAACCCCTCCATATTAGACATAAAACTTCTCTTAGACTTTAAGAGTTCCTTAGTCTTAAGACACATATAGTGATTAGGTGGACACTCAACCTCTATACTTAGAAGAGTTAGCCATAGGAATAGGTCATGCCTTAGGGTGTTAGGAAAATTCTACCCCTTAGTGGAACCACTCCTCACCTTCCTTCTTTCAAGTCAAACTCCAAATCAATCTTATTTAATTTTCTCCAAACTCAAATCAATGCCACATGATTGAAATCCATGATTGAAACCCATGGATGAAATTCCAAATTCCTAATCTTTCTTAAGTCCTTAATCTTCTCTTAAGGACTTAGCCTAAATCATAATCAAATCATTTCAAACTCATGAAGTTTTCTCATAACTCATTTATATTCTCATTTATATTCACATACATAAATGAAATATAAATTCAAATAAATCAAACTAAATCCAAAATTCAAATTCCCAATTCAAAATCAATTTTTTTTAAATCCTTAATTTCCCTCTTAAGGACTTATCCAAAATCACCTTCAAATCAATTCAAACTCATGAGATTTTCTCATAACTCATTCATATTCTCATTTATATTGACATATATAAATGAAATATAAATTCAAATCAATCAAACTAAACTCAAAACTCAAATCCAAAACTCCAAAATTTCCTAAATCCTTTAAAATTCCTCTTAAGGATTTAGCCTACATCATGATCAAATCACTTCAAATTCATGAAATTTTGTCATGACTCATTTATATTCTCATTTATATTCACATATATAAATGAAATATAAATTCAAATCAATCAAACTAAACTCAAAAATCAAATCCAAAACTCCAAAATTTCCTAAGTCCTTTAAATTTCCTCTTAAAAGACTTAGCCTAGATCATGATCAAATCATTCCAAATTCATGAAATTTTCTCATGATCTATTTATATTCTCATTTATATTCACATATATAAATGAAATATAAATTCAAACAATCAAAACCAATTCCAAAATCAAACTCAAAGCCATTCAAAATCCAACCTAAGCCTTACAAGTCAAAATCTTGGACTTAGCCAAATCAACTTCAAATCAAGCCAAACTCTTGAATTTTCTTCATGATTCAATCAATCCTTCAATCATGAATCCAAATATAAATACAAACTTCAATCACTAAACCAAAACTCAATTCAAAAATTAAGCCAAAATATATTCATGTTCTTCCTTTTAATATGAAATTGTCAAATGAATCAAAACCCATTTGACTTCAAACCACTTGCAAATGGATTTATATTTCAATCATAAGTCCATATACAAGTTCAATCAAACTCAAATCAAGCTTTGACCAAGCCATTTGACCCACTTAGGCTCACTTGACCCAAAGTGACCTTAAGTACCCTTATGATGAGCAAATTTTAATCCTAACCAAATTGGACTGAATCAAACTGACCTATGCCTCTCATCATGACCAACAATCATCATAAGATGATCAATCAATCAAATTGGGTCAAACTAAGTCAAACCTAAGGGTTGACCAAGTCAACACTTAGCTAAAATCAACCATAGGCCAAATTGACTGAAAACCATTAATTTAAGTTCATTCATGAACTATTTTTGAACTTGATCAAGTCAACATTTGAGCCTAACTTAGCCTAATTGGCCACATGACCCAAGTTAACTCAACTTGACCTAAAAAGTCAAAATCTATCAAAACTTGATCTAAGTCAAATTGATTGAAACAAATGGGCCAAATTCATTCCAAATCACTTGTTGAACTTGAGCAAAGCCTCAATTGGCCAACTAGACCTAACCTAGCCCAATTGACCTTGAACCCAACTTGACCTAAAGGGTTATGTTGAGCCAAATTCAAACTTAACCAAAATTGATTGGAAACAAAGATACCAATCCACTTCATATGACTAACCAAACCTAAACCTACCCATGACCTAGCTCAAATAGGTCAAATGGGTCATCAACTTGACCCATTTGACCTAAATGAAGTCATATGAACCAAATTCAAACCTAAACCAAATTGAATCAAACCAAAGCCACCAAAACATTTCAAATGGTCATATGAACTTCCCAACCCTTAGTTTGACTTTTGAATTCAACTTGATAAGTTGACCCATTTTGACCTAAATGGGTCAACATGAGCCAAACCATACCAAATGAACTCCAAATCCAATGAAACTTGGCCAAACCTATTTTCTCAACTTACGTAACATATCCAAATTCAAAAATCAACTAAATGACCATTCTACACCTAGGCCATAGAACAAATTTTGGTCAAATCCATGGGGCATTTGGTCAAATCCTCTTCATACCTACTTGATACTCTCTTAATAGGTCAAGTAAACCTTATGGAGGGGGTGCACCCAACCCAATGGGTTTGGGTCAGCCCTACTTGACCCAAGGCCAAAATTGAGCACATGGCTCAAATTGGCCACATTGGAATCATGCTAGCATTCAATTTGAGCACATGGAGAGTTACCATTCCACTCCTAGCCCAAACCAACCATGTGAAAGCCTCTAATAGATCAAACAACCAACTGCCTAAGGTTAATTGGATCAAAATGGCAAGTGAAGATTTGGTCATCCGATTGCCTAAGGGGGAGATATACTCCCCGTAATTCACTTCAATTCCAATAGAGCCTAATTCGATTGAAGCATAGGAAGCCAGAGGAGCCATTTGAGAACCTTCCCAAGCTTCTTAGAGAGAGTTAGAACTTTCCATTTCTAAATTTCCCTTAGGCAAAAATAGGGGAGCTCCAAGGATTTGCCAACTTTCTCTACACACCAAACCAAGTCAATTCCCTTTGCACACTCCCTTAGGGACCAAGTCGAGCTTGCCTAACCTCTTTCCCAAGCTCCAAAGGCAAGAGAAGATCCACTTCAGTCAAAATTGAGCTCACTAGAGGAGGAGTTGGTCCATAGAGCTATCCACTCAACCTCAAGAGCTAAAACTTTCACCAAAGCTTCGTCTCAACTAGATGAAGCTCCTCCAAGGGAATCGAGTGCCGATGAGGTATGACATTTTCTGACCATTAAACTCAATGTGGTGTGGAGCTTTGTGAAAGAAATTTTGATCCCATGGAATTTTGACCATTAGATGTGCTTGCCATTAGGTTTAGATGGTGTGGGTTGAGTTTCAATCCAATCCAAGCTTGATCGAGCTCAAATCTTCCCTTTGAAAGTGGACGGTCTCCATTATTCTCAGGGAAGAATAGGGATGATCATCCATCCACATTTTGGATGGACAATGAGATTAAATCACATTTTATATCTTATTTTATCCCCTAAACAGATTAAATCCTAGTCTCAATCCTTGATCGAATATGGAGGAAAAGCAATAGCCATGCTACTTGATGTGATGTTTAGTGGCCAGGATGATGTGTAAAGCGCGGCGAGTCGCTACATGCATGGCATGCCAGGATTAGGGAATTAATTAAGGTTTAAATAATTCTAATTAATCCTCTAAACTTCTAAAATTCATATCTCTAAAAAAAATCAAAAAATATGAGGTAATTTCACTAAAAAGATAATTCAATCTAGAATATTCTAAAATTGGTTTTAATGGATTTTAAATATTGTCTTTCTCTAATTTTAGGTTTTATTGAAAATCTTAATTTGTTAATTACTCTATAGTTAATCCAGTGATTAATCTCAAACTTCTTGAGTGTATTTTGGTGGATGACTTCTACCTCCCCTAATTTTTTTAGAATTTATTGGTGGCTTAATTGTGAAATTGCTAATTCATTTCCTAATTACCCCTTAATATAATTAAAGATAATTAAGGATTTGATTAGTGGTTTAATCTATTGTTGAAGTTGATTAAGGTCAGATTCAATGAATGGGAGGTTTTGGAAATAATTTTGTGGCATTTCCCTAAGCTATTCCTTAAACCCCTTTTCCTTCTTAATCCTCTCTTAATTAAGGGCTAATTCACTAATTACCCTCTTAATTAATTTCATAAAATTCTAAAACTTTTCAGAACTTAATTAATCTACTTTGGGTAGATGCTTAGGTGTTCAAGAGCCTAAGTTCAATTAAAAAAATCAAAACTCAACTCATATGTGTGAGGGGTGTTTTGAAATTACTTAAGTTAAACCCCTTAGCTTAATAAATCATTAATCATGAGCCAAATTGCATTAGGCCCCTTTCTTCCTAGGTGCATTGCAAATTTAAATTCCTTTTGAGTCTTTATGTCATCTCATTGCTCATAATTATTTGGTTAACTATGCAAAGGTGGTGTAGGTAAGGGATAATTAACATGTTTAATTCATACCTTAACCTAATCAAAATATAAAATGAATCTAATCATCTAAAATTGAACAAAATGTCAAACATATGTGGAATGGGTTAGTAATAGCAAACTCAATTCACATTTTCAAAATTAAATCAAATTTAAAATCAAACAAAAATCATATTAAATAAACTTTGATTTATTTTAAGCTTTCTTATTTCATAAGATTATCTTTAGGATTTAATTGAAGTAAATGTGTTTACATGATTTCATTACTTTAGTTCTTCTCCAAGATGCTAAATATGTGTCATATGGTTTCATGCATCCATGCTTTTCAAAAACCAAATTTAAAATGAAAATGTTTTCTTTATGTCAAATTACATGTGTTGGCTAAAGTAAGAATATGAGTGGCTATTATCACTATTAAATTCAAATTATTTTCGAGAAAATATGGATCAATTATCAAAATTGAAAGTGTGTTACTTATATCTTACTTATGAGTTTGCATGTGAGTAAATTATAAGAATGTGCTTAGTGTAGGTTTTCCTTCTCTTCTCTTTTAGTATAGTTTTGAATAGATTTAAGGTGTATGGCTCATTTGAAAAGAACCTAACACTTGCTTAATTCCATATCCTATTCATTCCTATACCATCACTTAAGAAGGATACCTATGCTTGCACATATAAATTACATAAACAAAATAAATCAACCAACACCAACTTTTGCATTCTTTCTTTCCATTCATTTCTTTTGTACATATGCTTTGTATTTAAGGAAAGTGGTATATTAGTCTGAAAACCCAAGGTTGTGAGGCTTTAAGTATCCCTAAGTAGGTCTTGTACCTTACACTGGTTTACAATGGCGATAACTCACTTATGCCTTTCATACATTCATGTATGCATGTGAAAGTTGGATAAGAAACCCCTTTGCTACTTAATGAAAAATCATGCATCATAAAATTTCAAATTTGCTTAAGTAAATTACCTAGCATGCATCATAAAGTGTGCTAAATATTCCCATTTTCATGTATAGATATGTTTAGGACTCATTCATATGCATGTTATACATGTTGGGAAAGAAGTGATGTATGTTTTGTGAATTTAGTTCATTTTACTTAATCTTAAAATGCCTTTCTTTTGAATAGGTTTGTTTAGAGTTCATCTAAACTTAGATGGATTAAAACACTTAATTAAAACCTTCACTAAACAAAACTAAAATATGAATCCACTTTAGAAATTACTTAGGTTAGGGAAGGAAAGAGAAGTTCTCTCTCTTTCCCTCTCTTTATAACTTAGTAATTGACAGGATTCACTTAAACCCAATCAAAACATAAAATAAAATTAATCCAAAATAATTAAATCACTTAAATAAACTCCTCCTCTAAGTTGAATATGCTTCACACTTAGAAAATTTTAAACTTAAAGCCATAGCTAAGCACACCACACAAACCTCTAAAGCACACATTAGCACCACTTCTAGCTTTTGTTAGGGTGGTGCATGATTTGATGCTTGCTTTTTTTGAAATATATGTTTTAGTCTAGATGTTAGGGTTAATGTGCGTAGAATGAATGGTAGGGAGATCTTAGTCTAACCATTATCTTCTGCAGGGGATTGTGCTTAAGGGGCGCTATAATAAATAAAAATATAAATGACTTTGTTGTGCAGGTGCTTATACCCCTAAGCATGATCCAATAGGCTAGGTGGACTTAGTCACCCATGTGTGGGTTGATAAGTCCAATATACATGCTTGGGATTTGGTGGTTTGTTTAGCTAACCTTTGTTTTGTAGGTGTTAGCTAGATTTACTTTTCCTTTTCATGTAATTTTTACAATTAGGATTTTAGAATGATTGTTATGGGGATTAGGATGAGCATTGGTCATAAGATCTCATCTTATACACCATGTGAAGCCTTTGGAGCATCCACATTCCAACCATCCAAAAGAAGGAATCAAAGAAGAAAGAAGAAAGGAAGAAGAAAGAAGAAAAGAAGAATGAAGGAGTGAAGTTTGAATACCCCCATAATAATGAATTCCTTGCTTAATTGTATGTAATTCATTTGTAATCCGGGTTGTATAAGGGTAGAGCTCACCCAATTTATTTTGGGTTTGTGTGGTGGTACGACCACAATGGCCTCTTATTCTTTTGATTAGCTTTATAAATTGATTGATGATTTGTTTAGCGTGCATTAAGTGGCATCCTTTTCCTAGTTTCTTCCTTGCTTTATGTATGGCATGGATGTGGATTAGGCTCTTAGTGAAAAATAAATCTTCTACCCAAATCTAACAATTCAAAACTAAAATAAAGAACTCATAACCTCACCTAAAGCTTAGGCTAAAATTAAGATAAAAGAATTAGCAACCCCTTAGTTGGATGAGTACATCTTTTATAACATCATGCACAAATGTATATTATTTTCACTCTTAATTAGAGGGCTTCCACCTTTGCTAGTGAAACTTGGCTTGACCTTTGAGAGCCATGGTGGAAACACACCTCCTCACTTCTCATTGATTTTGGCCAATAATCTCATTTCTCATGCATTAGGCATATGAATCCTATTATCCTGAGTCAAAATGATTGTCCAAAAATAAAAATAAAAATGAAATCTGAATTGCATTAGATTCAAGTCATTTAAAGCATGCCCTTACATGATCTAGTCTCTTTAGGGAGTGAGTTTAAGGACTTAGTCTCTTTCTAAATAAATAATAACCTAGCTATCTTGCATAAAGCATATGACTTGCCTACATGAATTTAAAATCATAGGAGGAGTTAGCCACCCCTGTGTGGTATAAGTCCAAGCAGTCGGGTGGTTTGTCCTCTCTTGTGGAGGCAAACCAAAAGCCCATTTTTGCCTTAGATTTAAGTTGTGCTTTCAGCCCCTGCCAAAGCTCCCTAGATTTAGGTTCTGAGGTTTCTTTTCCTCTTTATGGGCCATAAGCTTAAATCCTCAGCTCTTAGGCATTTCCATCATCTTATGTTGTGGAATCATAAGCCCTAAATTTCTAATAAAAAATTCAACTCAAATAAATTAAATCAATTTCAAAAATGTAAAGCCCAACCTTAGGATAGTTTGAGATGTTCACTAGGTTTCCTAGCATCGTGGGCATCTTCTACTTATCTTACTTTGGCTTTCATAATAACTCCCTCTCCTTGATCAGTCCCATTTGATCTTCCAAAATAAATTGATCGATTGATAGTCCTACATATTAAAATCTTTGGAGACAAAGATCATTTACCTTAATCGAGAGTATTCTGAAGGGTTCTCATTCTTTAAGATGTAATTAACTATGGGGGCTTGCCCCGGTAGGGAACTTAATGAACTCGGTTTAAAATAAACCTTACTTTACATTTCCATGTAAAGTAGGGGAAGAATATTTGGTACATATGCAGACCCATTATCCTTAGAAGTATGTTGAACTGATTAGGTCCATTGTAGGGTGGTGACTTCTATCTTTTGAGATAGTACACCTCTCCTCAATGTCATACCCGATCACCCTCAATAAGAATATCTGCAAATCTACATGGTGTCCCAACTAAAGGCATATATTTCTATTTTCATTTATCCTCTCCTATAAAGGATAGATGAAGGCAGAAATATTTCACCATAGATTTTCTTGACTCACTGGGATGGTCTCTCCATCTTTGGTAAATGATCATTATCTTCGAGTATCGATAGTGGGTTTGTACTTTGGTATGAATCTAGAACTATCTTTCTATCCATTGGCACTTAACTTATTTTATTCTTAAGTTAAGCTAGCCAACATCTTTAAGTTTTAGGACCTCACCCCATGTTGGTCTTAAAACCTGGTTCTCCAATGGGAAAAAAAATAAAAAGATCTAAATAAAGAAAACATTTAAAGACTTCCTCCTTATCATTTCTATGATAAGGAAAGGTTCATTCTAAAATAATAAAGATAAAATAAATTTTTCATAAAAATCTTGCTTTTCAAAAGCACTCTTTCAAAAAAATGCACATAATAAAATATTTTTCACAAAATTTTCTTAAATCACCTCATCTAACAATTCTCATAATTTTATATGTAGGAATCCTCAAAAATAAAACTAACAATCTTTTCCAAAAGCACAAATGAACATCTTCCTTCAATTCATTTTGATGAAGAATTCATTTTCAAAATAAAATGAACAATCATCTTTCCAAAAGTCAAAATCAAAATCAAAAATAAAACTTTCAAAAAGCACACATGAACCTTGCCATTCAATACACCCACACCTATTGAATGAGAGTTTCATCTTAAAACAAAACTAATTTTTTCAAAAGCATATGTGAACATCTTCATTCAATATACCAAATTTATTGAATGAAGATTTCATTTCAATTAAAATAATATCATTTGGAAATGCCACTTAAACATATCCCATATATGATTAAGTTGGAATTCCCTCTTTCAAAAAAGCAATAATCACACATAAAATAAAATTTTCACATTTGCAAAATAAGATTGACTTCCATTCCTACATACCCAAATTTGTAAAATGGAAGTCTTCTTTTTCAAAATCAAAACTTAACAATCATATTTTCCAAATTCAAACACATTTGGAACTTCATTTAGCATACTCAAATAAGTGAAGTCTCCAAATTCAAAACCAAAATTTTCAAACACATTTGGAACTTCATTTAGCATACTCAAATTTGCTATGAAGTCTCCAAATTCAAAACCAAAAATTTTCAAACACATTTGAACTTCAGCATACTCAAATTTTCTAAGTGAAGTCTCCAAATTCAAAACCAAAACTTTTCAAACACATTTGGAACTTTATTTAGCATACTCAAATTTGCTAAGTAAAGTCTCCAAATTAAAAAAAAAATTTCTTAAGCACCTTTGGAACTTCATTCTTTAGCATACCAAATTTGCTAAAGAGAAGTTTCCATTTTCAAAGACAAATAAAAAAAAAATTTAACACATCTTTTGGAATCTCATTTAGTATACTCAAATTTGCTATGTGAAATTTTCATTTCACAAAATTAAATGGAACTTCATCTTTGGCATACCATATTTGCTAAAGTCAAGTCTCCACTTTTAATCAAAAATAAATTAAAACCAAAAGAAAACACATTAGATTTCCTAGCATACCCAAATTTGCTAAGGATCCTAGTTTTACAAAATAAAAAAATATCCAAAAATAAATGAAACACTTTAGGATCTTCTTAGAATACTCAAATTTGCTAAGAATCCTATTTTCAAAAAGATCTTTCAAAAACACACTTGGGTTCTTCACTTAGCATACCTAAATTTGCTAAGTGGGAATTCCAATTTTCAAAATCAAACAACAATTCATAAAAAAAATAACTTTTTTACCCAAATTTGTTAAGTAAAATTCCAAATCAAAAAGCAAAACCAACTGACCCTTACTTTAACATAACCAAATTTTTTAAAGGAAAGGGTCCTTAAATCAAAATATAATTTCAAACATGAACCAATGGAAGCATCCTTCTAAAAATATTTGAATCCATCTTTCAACATAACCAAATTTGTTGGAGTTAGATTCATATTCAAAATTCCTCTTTTCAATCAAATTTTAAATCTTCTCTAATCCATTTGAACCCCACTTAACACTTCTAAGATGTTGGATGTGGGTTCAAATTTTTAATTCAAATTCAAAAATCAACAAAACTAGAAATTTGATCCAAGCTCATTTCCTAAATTTGTAGATTCTCATGCATACAAGGCCAGCCTTTAGTTTTAGTTGATTTGAAATGGTAGGCTCACGAAGTTTTGTTCACTTTCCTCACGACATGGACTTGGCCTTGACTACCAATTTCCAATTGGATAACATGAGGGCACTCCCTCACAACTCAGAGGATAGGTGCGTGCGTCATCCATTGATTTACCTTCGATTTAAATATCTACTCATTGAAGAGGAAAGTGTCCCACCAAGAGAGGATAGTGATAGTGCATACATTTCATGGTCCCCATGTAGTGGGCTGCACTCTTGGCTCTAATGGGTAAGCTCCTCGATTCAGATTCTTAGCCTTTGAGGTTGGGTCTAGTTCTCACACTGCTCATTCTACCAGGACACAAAGGAGAAATAAAAATTGCATGATCAAGCGGTATCATACTAGGATTGCCATGGAGATGGAGGCCACTACAGGGTTAGTAGTAGAGGAGGTACCTACTTTAATCACCCCGCTAATTATAAGAATAGTTTCATCCTCTCGGGTGAGAGGATGCTGGGAGGATTACTTCACCTCCACTAATGGTTTAGCCCTCCACTTAGAGCGGTCATGTGGCCTCCAATCAATCTTGCACGGTTGGGAGCTTATGGATGTGTCAAGAGCTCAATTTGATTTGAGATCCATCATCACCCACAGCATGGGGAAACATATTTGATAGGAGATGGCCAGAGAGGCCCATACATCTCATATCACTAGTGGGGAGAGGCGGAGGTTCAGCTTTTGACAACTTTCCATTTCTGCTACCCGTGTTGACCATACAGATAGCATCCTACTTACTAGGACCAGTCATCACAGGAGGATAGCTCCTATTCATAGAGAGTCAATGGTGTCTCCACCACACCACTCTATCCCCCGCCATCACCAGTTCATGTTATAACATCTCCAATTCCATCAAAGGCCATGAAGGCCATATCTGGGGAGAAGCGTACCCCATTGGTGATCTGGCTATGGCTGAGGGATCCTACTCCATCTACACCACCTACTCTAGAGAGGCTGAGCTCTCCTGCTCGACCTTCTGCCTTAGTGGTGGTGTGGAGGGAGTGGCGACCCTAAAGCATAGTGGTCGTCCCTTCACCAACTCCACCAGTTCAGCAGTACATGGAGATGGTAGCAGCTATTGTAGAGGTAGCAGATGATAGCCCAGTTGTGTCGATGATAGTGGAACATCCTAGGAATGTCACCCATTTCATAGCTAGCGACAGGTAGGAGTGTGTCTCTTCTAGTGAGTACAATCCTCATAGGATTGAATTTTCTAGAGGCAATGCCTCTGCATGACAATGATCACATCACCAAAATCATTTGTTCTCATTCAGATTGATCATCGAGGAGATAGTAGCACATTATCTTGTAGAGAAGAAGGAGATTTTGGGGTATGATTGGTCAGATGAGGAGAAGATCAGCTTTGATCCCAATGAAGATGATTTGTTGGGAGATTCAGCTGGGGTCTACATGGTAGATACCAGGGGATCTCTCCTCAGGGTGCAGCAGGCCATGGAAGGTGATGAGGTTGAACATGAAGACATAGCCCAATCAACCCAACACCTTTGATATCAGTTCAAGAAAAAAGATGAGCAGATAGATAGGATGGTGAGGTAGTTTGAGGATTTGTCAACAACAATTTTAGTACTTCAGAAATAAGCCTCAGCAGTTCATCCTACTACAGTCAAATTAGTTAGCCAGAGTTAGTGCATGTCTTGGACACAGGCAAGACCTTACCTCCTGTTCAACAAGGTAGCACTAGCATGTATAGGAAGGTAGTGTAAAGCACCTCCATACAAGAAAAAGACATCAGATCCATGGTTGAGCAGCAAGTGAAGGAAGCATTGGCTCAAGCCCGGGGAGGATCATCGGTTCCAAAGGGTAGACCCTACCCATAGGAATTGATGCAATCCATATCCCAGGTTTTGTGCCACCTTCCTTCAAAAGCTTTGATGCAGTGGAAACCTAAGGTAGCATATAGCACACTTGTGGGCCAATTGCAATGCTGGTAGTGACGCTTGCTATTCTGCTTTGTAGTAGGGATTGCTTTGATTGGTATGAACTTTCCAACAAGAAAACATTTGCTAAGTTGGAGCAACTCTTTATCAAGAGGTTTGTTGGAGCTCAACAAAGGATTATTGTAGGTGATCTCATTGTAGCACAACAACACCTAGGTGAGTCTCTTATTGATTATATTCTGATGGTGTGAGTATGAAATGAAATACAATTGTTCTGAGCGATGCCATTGAGATTCTTCTAAAGAATATCCATGTCACTTCATGCTTAAGGGCTTCACTATCAAAACATTTAAGAAGCTAATCAACAAGGTACTAGTCTGGGAGAGGCCAAATAGCTTGCCTTTTCAAGACCAGCTAAAAGCCACGTAAGGTCTAGAAGAACCCGAGTGACAAGTGGTAGATAAGGGGAAGCAACTAGAGATCAATCCAAGAGACCACAACCTAGCCTATTTAACCTCCTTATACCACCCTAGGCTTCCACAGCCTCCATGGCCAGCACGCTCACCATACCACACCGCACACATACTCACCGCCAGTAGCTATGATCCACCTACTCTTTTAGAGAAGCTTAACAAACTTTATTTATTTAAGAGGGAGGTAATCAGAAAGATCTTTAAGAATCTCTTAAAGAAGCCTGATTTTTAGCTACCCGAGCCTAGGAGACCGGAGGAAGTAGGCAAAAGTCATGATCCTAACTTTTGCCCCTACCACTGTATACTAGGCCATGTTTTAAAGGATTGCTTCATATTCAAGGACTGGCTTGAACATAGCTTCAAGACCGATGTTGTAATCATCCCGAGGGAATACCTAGTGGAAAAATCATCCAGTTCCATTAGGGTAATCCTTGGGGATACTTGTGATCCTTCCAAAATTAAATAAGGTTGGGATATTTCTTTATCCAAAACCTCTAAAAGATCAGAAGATCAAGAAGCTTTCCTCAGGTGCTTGAGTCAGCTCAAACCTCCAACATCAAGGAAAGTTTGTAAGTTGCCAATGCCAACTGGAAAGGGGAGCTCGAAGAATGTGTCACCAGGATGGCCCGAGCACAACCACCCACCAAGTCCCCTCTAGCCAGCTTGTATCTAACACTAATGACTTCCTCCACTTCAGCTAATTCTTCTTCTTCTACTAGTAGAACTCTTTTATCGATGGATAAGGACATCAAATCCCTTACCCCACTCAATTTACTTAATTTTTTACTTTATACCTTCAAACAAATCCAAGAAATTGAAGAATAAAGCTAGCTTGATTTACATCTGTCACTTCGATTGTCTACTTCTATTTTAATGATAACTCTTCAAGTCAAAATAACTATAATAATTTGATCTTCTTCATCTTTCTAATTCAGTTGGACTTCCCTACTCACTATGGTTCACCTCTTGAGATAAACTTGGAATCATCGAGGCATCCCATAGAGAAGCTATAGGTGAGCCTTATGTAGAACCTTCCATTACCTACCATAAGAGATCACCAAGTCAACCTTCATAGTGGCAAGGTTCTACCTCCTAGCGACCTCAAGATAGAGGAAAATAAGTCATTGGTATAGATGATGAAGAAGCCCCTCCAAAAGATGCTCCACCCTTGGATATGCTTGTGTAGGTTCAACCCAAGGTGGACTACAATGTCCTCTCTCATCTAAGAAAGTTGCCATCTAAGCTAAGCATATACGATGCCCTTATCTTACCCAAAGAAATGACTGAATCACTAATCAAGGTTGTCCTTGATCCTGAAATTTGCTTAGCTCTGACGCTATAGAGAGGCACATTATATAAAAGAAGCTCGGGGATCACCTTCATATGAAGTTCTTTTCTGGGGACTTGGAGCACAATGTCCCCTTTACATCACGTTGACATGGATGTTTACTTGGAGTTCTCATGGATCCAAGTGCATCAGTGAACATTACGAGTCTAAAGACACTTGCCTATTTGAGGTTTGACATCTCCACACTACAAGGAGATCAGATGATGTTGAGAGGATTCAAAGAACAAGAAGAGTGGAGTTTAAGTTCCATAGTATTACCTTTGGAGATATGTGACTGGAAGACTGAAGCCAAGTTTTAAATCATTGATTTGAATACTTTGTTCACTGTTATGCTCGGTAGGCCTTGGATACATCAAAATAAAATAATTCCATCCTCCCTCTATCAGTGCATCAAGTTCAGAAAAGATGAGATTGAATACTGTGTTAATGGAGATGAAAAGTCATTCTCAGTTAGAGAGGTTGAGATTATTGAGGATGTGACCTACTATCTTCCTCAAAACACTCATTCTCATGAACTTGGAAAAAATTCAAATTTAAAAGCAAAAGAAAAATAAAATGAAGAAAAAGAAAAGATAAAAGAAAAAGAAAAGGAAAATGAAAATCCAAGTGAACAAGAAAGGGGAATTGAAGAAGAAAAATATCTACATCCACATTCCACCCATAGTTCATTTTATCATATGGACATGTGGGTAGGATTACTCAACCTCCACCAGGCAGAGACAGAGGCAGAAACAGAGGTAGTTCCAGAGGTGGAAGACCCCCTGGTTGGCCATCAGCCAATAGACGTCATGTTTCAGTTCAAAGGATTACCCCTACTATTCATATAGACTTGGAATCCAGCTCGGAGAAAGAGTCTAATGTGATTAGTATACCAGCCAAACCCTCTTAGCGGGTTCTATTGGAGGTGACTTTCAATCTGGGAAAAGTCGAAGACCAAGCCTCCAGACAAAGCAAAGTATTTGAATCAGGTTTATGTGAGACTATTAGGCAGTAGGTGGGAACCTTAGCTCTAACCTCACTAACATCTTAAAAGTTGAAGGTTTAGTAGTTAAGGAAGTCCCTAAGTCTTCAAGATATGAAGCAAGGGATTCTTTTGGGATCATCATCCTCAAGCCCCAAGTTGATGTAGAACTTGATGAGGATACATTTAAAGAATTGATAGAATAACCATTTGACTTTTACTTGCCTTGTGATCATAATCTTATACAAAATGTTTTAGTTCCTCATACATGGTCCAGGCATAAGTCAGAGTACTTTGAAAAATTATGGATCAATACAGGTAGGGAAGCACAATCAAGAGTAGGATGAGGATTTGGTATAGTGGGTCCAGTTGATGATGAAGATTACTATTTAGTTGTTACCAATCATTTAGAGTCTGATAGGTTCTTTTCACACACCCCAACTCTTATGAGAATGTGTGTTTAGAAACCTCAGATGATCTAGATGATCTCCAAATCAAAGAGGCACCCAGAATTTGAACTGGAGATTCATTCAATAATAAACAAGCTTAAAGAAATCAACCTTGGGATAGAAGAAACTCCATGCCCGACGTACATTAGTTCATTGCTGAATGAAGAAGAAACTAATGACTAGTTAGGCTATTGGCTAAATTTAAAGATTGCTTCGCATGGAGTTATGAAGAGATGCTTGGATTTTCTCCTAACGTAGCAGTCCACAAGCTAGCAATAGATTCTGATGCTACCCCTCTTAAGCAAGCTCCTAGACGCATGCGATTAGAAATCGAACAAAAGGTCATTTCTGAAGTCAAGAAACTGATCGATGTTGTTTTCATTAGGAAAGAGAAATATCCTACCTGGTTAGCTAGTGGCATCCTAGTTATGAAGATGAATGGCCAAATTTGCATATGCGTCAATTTCAAGGACTTTAATAAGGCATGTCCTAAGGATGAGTTTCTCTTCCTATACCAGAATTAATGGTGGACATTGCCTCATCTCACACAGTGTTCTCTTTCATGGATGGGTAAGTTGGCTATAACCAAATCAAGATTTCTCTTAAAGATGAAAGAAACATTACTTTCCAAACCCCGATCAGAATCTTCTATTATAGGGTCATGCATTTAGGCCTTAAAAATGTTGGTGCTACATACCAATGGGCCATGACTCATCCAATGAACTCATCATCATCAAGTTGAGTGTTATGTTGATGATCTAGTAATCAAGACCAGAGAAAAGGAAGACCACCTCTTTGACTTGAGAGTAGTTTTTGAACGGTTGAGACAATATAACCTTAAAATGAATCCCCTGAAGTGTGCATTCGGAGTAACTTCCAGAAAATTTCTTGGGTATGTTGTTCAACATCAAGGAATTGAAATAGATCCAGAGAAGATCAAAGCTATCTTAGAAATGCCACTTCCTAAGAGTTTAAGTCAACTCAAATCCTTCCAAGCATGGCTGGCATATCTAAGACACTTTATCTCCAACCTATCGGTGGATGCAAGCCATTTTCAGCACTTGTCAAAAAAATGCCAAGTTCAAGTGAGATGATAAGTTCCAACATGCCTTTGAAGACATCAAGCAAGATTTGGTACAGTTCTAGTTCTTACCCCCCCAAGCAGCCACTCATTCTCTACACCGCATTGGATGACTCTCTCGATGCCTTGTTGGCCCAAGAAATAATGAAGGGAAGGAGAACACTCTTTACTACCTCAGCCGTCATCTTATTCCTGCTGAAGTGAACTATCCACCTATTGAGAAACATTGCCTAGCTTTAATCTTTGCTTCCCAAAAGCTTTGGATTTATATGCTTTCTCATAAGGTGAACTTGATCTTCAGAATAAATCCACTGTAGTATCTCATGACATGGCCAACGCTATCCGGACGTTTGGCATGATGGTCCATGATTCTCTCATAGTTTGATATCACATTTATGCGATAAAAGGACGTGAACTAGATTTTTAGTACACACACTTCCTACTAATTCTCCGCTTAGTGATAATCTCCCTAATGAACAAATCATAAACTTAGGAGAGGCTGACAACCACCGATTGGAGATATATTTTGATGGTGTAGCTTCTTTTCACAAAGGGGAAGCATGATGATCTATTCTCTTATGAAAGGTAGGGGTAGGAATAGTTCTCCTAACTCCAGACCATGATGTGATGAAATTCTCATACTATCTTTCCAACCCCTGCACCAACAATGAAGTTGAGTATGAGGCTTTGATGGTCGATCTGGAGTTAGCCATCACTATCAGTGTCAAGAGCATCAACATCTTTGGGGATTCTCAGTTGGTCATCAACCAGATTGGATACTATTGGCCTTCGATGATTACAAACTACATGGATGTAGCTAGGATATGCCTTCAGTGTTAGGTACACAGTGTGGTCTTCCACCAACTACCCAACATTCTACACCCCACATTGGCCTCATGGCAATTTGAGTGTTGGGGTACCAATATTGTGGGTCCGATCAATCCTCCTTCCAAGGGGCATCGATTCATCATAGCTGCCATTGACTACTTTTCCAAGTGGGCAAAAGCTATCCCACTCAGAGAGGTCATAGCTCAGCATGTGCTTTCAGGAACCATATTGTATATAGTTGGGGTGCCTCGATGAATTATATATAATGGTACCGCATTCAAAAGCACCAAGATCAGCCTTCTCCGAGACAGACATAGAGATACTACACCATCTACTATCCAGAGCAAATGGCTTAGCAAAAGCATTCAACAAAACTCTCATCCAAATACTAAAGAAGACTCTTGACGACAACAAGTGCAGTGGAATGAGTAGTTAGTTGAAGCCTTCTAGGCCTACCATAGCACATACCCAACCCCAACTCAATCTACCCTATTTTCCTTAGTTTATGGGTCTAAAGCTGTTCTACCTTTAGAAGTTCAACTCCCATCAATAAGGATAGCATTGGGTAGCAAGATCTCTACAGAGTAGAATGCAAAGTTGCAGTTAGAAGAGCTCAAAGATTTGGAGGAGAGTCGCCTACGGGCATGCTAGAACCTCGAGTTATATAAGGCCAAAATGATTCAAGCTCACAACAAGCTAGTCTGTCCTAGGTTTTTCTGAGTAGGAGAACTTGTGTTAGTCCAAAAGAGACCAATTATTGCCCGTCAAAGATGGGAGGCAAGTTTGAATCCACTTGGGAAGACCCCTATGTCATAGAGAAGGCCTACCAAGGAGGATCTTATCAGCTTATTGATTGTAAAGGGGAACACCCGATGCTTCCAATTAATGGGCTCTATTTAAAGAAATATTACCCATAAAAATCATGTTTGCAAAAAAATCTATCAATCATCAAAAATTTGATTCCATTTCATCAAAATTATCTCTTCTTTCAAAGCATTGTTCACTTGTCTTACAAATCCACCGTGATGTTTAGGGTAAGGTGTAAGAGTCCCCAAGTGGCATCCTATCCCTCTTTTACAACACAAACACAAAACAAACATAATCTTCAGAGCTATTAAAATAGGTGTGAGAGAACCCAATAGGCATCTTATTTTGAATAGCACAACTAAGTTAGGAGTGAGAGAACCCTAATGACATCCTTTCTTAGTGGGAATTCCCATTTTCCATCCATGACACCATTTCATCAAAATCTCTAGCGTATTTATGGTAGGTGTAAGAGTCCCACAGAGGCGTCCTATTCCTTTTAACACATGCACTACAACAAACATAAATCTATTTGTCTTGAGCTATTTTGATGTGAGAGCAAGCCCCCTGTGGCACTCACTCATTAGCTATTCTAGGTTGGGTCTACATGTTACCTCACTAGTATGTCACCTAGTGGTCATTTATTTGGAAGATGTGAGTCCCCAAGCTTTCTTCCTAATTTGTCCATTACAAAGCAATGAGCACCTTGTTAGTATGGTAGTCTTTACTTCCTAGCCAGTAAGCTACCTCGTGTTGGTTTTATTTAAAAACATGTGAGTCCCCATGCTTTTTCTTGAACTAATCATCATGATCTAACTAGGTAGACTATATTTGAGGTTTAGGAAAAGCCCCCTAGAGGCTCTATTTTTATTTACTATGTTTGAGTCGATATAAGTCTGCTAGTGGAATTCACTCAGTAGTCGCCCTAGGTCGGATGGCACCAATCGAGCCAAAGACAGACTATCCCAACAATCAGTTCTGTTATAGAAGGAAGTGAATCCCCAAGCTTTCTTCCTAGGTTGATTATTGCAAACTGACAGGCACCTTAGGTTGATTAATGTTCGCTATGCTGACAACGACTTACCCGGTGGATACACCACTCTTAGCAGATATGAGTCCCTGTGCTTTCTCCTTGAGTTGGCCACCGAGTACCTATTTGCTTTATGACTAGCCATGTTATCTTCTCCAAGGTTTTAGATTAAGCCCTTAGCAGCCTCATCCCCTACAGGCACTCTATTTGGATCACTTCCTTTCCCTATTTAGACAATACCCAGGTTACTTTTGGATTTGACAATCTCCCTTTCCTAGTAGCCACCTCTGTAGTTGGAGAATTTGTTTAGAGGATGCGCAGATTCTCTCTTGGTTCAATAAATTTGAGATATGTCTAGGCTGATATAAGCTCCTTCTCAGTTTGATCTATCGCAAACTAACAGGGTCCACGATAAATAAACTAAATAAACAAACAAAAAAAAATCACTTGTGGATTAGAATTCAAGCCCCCAAAGTGCCCCTTTTCCCAAGCAGGCATCCTATCTTTTGGGCAATGTCAACAGAACTCCCAATAAGAATTGCCTGACTACCTAAGTTGAGATAAGTCCCTGGGTCAGCACTCGCCCCATTGTCACCCTTAGGTCAGGTTCAATCCATTTTGTCTAAAGCAAATTACCCATTCTTCCTGACATGATTATCGTAAATTGATGGGCAGCCCTAGGTCAAGTTTAATTTGTTGCCCAATGCAAATGATCTCCCAATGGTCTTTAATAGTGGAAGATGTGAGTCCCCAAACTTTCTTCCCTTCAATTGATCATTGTAAACCAAAAGGCACTCCTTTAGTTGAATAGTTCTCCCATCAGTCGGGAAGCTACTCCCTTTGGTTCAATAAATTTGAGAGAGGTCTATGCTAATATAAGCTCCTTCTTAGTGTGATCCATCTCAAACTAATGGAATCTATTAAAATAAATCTAAAAATGATATTAATTTTGACTATCTTCGAGTTGATCTATGTCCCCCAGCGACATTCACTCAATAGTCAGCCTTAGGTTGGGTTCAATCTATTGTCTTGTTAATAGATTACCCTAGTAACTGATCTCTACTCTGAAGGATGTAAGTCTACTATGCTTTCTTCCTATTATAGTTGCTGCATACCAAAAGGCATCCCTTTGGTTGGCTAGTCCTATTATGTGTTTGGTAGACTACCCCTTTGGATTGGCAAATCTGAGTTAGGGTCTAGGCCTCCATGGCTCTTACTCAGTGTGATCCATCCCAAACCAACAAGGTACATCTTAAAATCCCAAACCTAAAAATGGAAACAAATTCAAACCTCTTCCCCAATGGAAATTTCTCAGTGAGACTTAAATCAAATCAAACCTCTCATCCCCTTGTAGATGACTTGAACCTACTTCCCTAGTGGAAGGTTTACACTCTATCCCATAGTGGATTGCCCCCTCTCTTATATCTTGGATATAAGTAGAGTCACATTGCACTGAGTTTTGGATTCTTTCTATGCCTTGGGTTAGGGATAGATTGTTTCTGTTATTGCTTGTGACCTTTCGGTGTTGTTGATCATTTCAGTCAACACCAATACATGTGATGTTCCTTATTAGTCACACGACACCTATTTGAAGCCCTTTGTTGAGAATGAGCTCTCAACCCCTCCATCTTAGACAGAGGACTTCTTTTAGAATTTAAGGGTTCCTTAGTCTTAAGACATATCTAGTGATTAGGTGGACACTCAACCTAGCCTTAAATACTTAGAAGTTTTAGCCATAGAATAGGTCATGCCTTAAGGGTGTTAAGAAAATTTATCTACCCTTAGCTGGAACCACTCCTCACCATCCTTCCTTCAAGTCAAACTCCAAATCAATCTTATTTGATTTTCTCCAAACTCTCAATGCCACATGATTGAAATCCATGATTGAAACCCATGAATGAAATCCCTAAGTCCAAATCTTTCTTAACTCCTTAATCTTCTCTTAAGGACTTAGCCTAAATCATGATCAAATCAATTCAAACTCATGAAATTTTCTCATAACTCATTTATATTCTCAATATTCACATATATAAATGAAATATAAATTCAAATCAATCAAACTAAATCCAAAATTCAAATTCCCAATTCAAAATCATTTTTTTTTAAATCCTTAATTTCCCTCTTAATGACTTATCCAAAATCACCTTCAAATCAATTCAAAATCATGAGATTTTCTCATAACTTATTTATAATATCATTCATATTCACACATATAAATAAAATATAAATTCAAATCAATCAAACTAAATTCAAAACTCAAATCTAAAACTCTAAAATTTCTTAAATCCTTTAAATTTTCTGTTAAGGATTTAGCCTAGATCATGGTAAAATCACTTCAAATTCATAATATTTTCTCATGACTCATTTATATTCTCATTTATATTCACATATATAAATGAAATATAAATTCAAATCAATCAAACTAAACTCAAAAATCAAATCCAAAGCTCCAAAATTTCTTAAGTCCTTTAAATATCCTCTTAGAATACTTAGCCTAGATCATGATCAAATCATTCAAATTCATGAAATTTTCTCATGATCCATTTATATTCTCATTCACATATATAAATGAAATATAAATTCAAATAATCAAAATCAATTCCAAAAATCAAACTCAAATCCATTCAAAATCTAACCTAAGCCTTTCAAATCAAAATCTTGGACTTAGCCAAATCAACTTCAAATCAAGCCAAAGTCTTGATTTTTCTTAATGATTCAATCAATCCTTCAATAATGAATCCAAATATAAATACAAACTTCAATCACTAAACCAAAAATCAATTCAAAAATCAAGCCAAAATCCATTCATGTTCTTCCTTTGAATATGAAATTATTGAATGAATCAAAACTCATTTAACTTCAAACCACTTGCAAATGGATTTATATTTCAATCATAAGTCCATATACAAGTTCAATCAAACTCAAATCAAGCTTTGACCAAGCCATTTGACCAACTTAGGCTCACTTGACCCAAAGTGACCTAAAGTACCCCTTATGAGCCAAATTTTAACCCTAACCAAATTGGATTGAATCAAACTCACCTATGCCTCTCATCATGATCAATAATCATCATGAGATGATCAATCAATCAAATTAGGTCAAACCAAGTCAAACCTAAGGGTTGACCAAGTCAACACTTAGCTAAAATGAAACCTAATGTAGCCAAAATCCCCCATAGGCCAAATTGACTAAAACCATTGATTTATGTTCATTCATGAACTATGTTTGAACTTAACCAAGTCAACAGTTGAGCCTAACTTAGCCTAATTGGCCACTTGACCCAAGTTAACCCAATTTGACCTAAAAAGTCAAAATGTGTCAAAACTTGATTTAAGCCAAATTGATTGAAACCAATTGATCAAGTTCATTCCAAATGACTTGTTGAACTTGACCAAAGCCTCAATTAGCCAACTAGACCTAACATAGCCCAATTGACCTTAAACCCAACTTGCCCTAAAGGGTCATGTTGAGCCAAATTCAAACTTAACCAAAATTGATTGGAAACAAAGATACCAATCCACTTTATATGGCTAACCAAACCTAAACCTACCCATGACCTAGCTCAAATAGGTCAAATGGGTCAAATTGGTCAACTTGACCCATTGGGCCTAAATGAAGTCATATGAACCAAATTCAAACATAAACCAAATTGAATTAAACCAAAGCCACCAAAACATTTCAAATGGTCATATGAACTTGACCCAACCCTTGGTTTGACCCAATTTGACAAATTAGTCAACTTGACCCATGTTGACCCATTTTGACCTAAATGTGTCAATATGAGCCAAACCATACCAAATGAACTCCAAATCCAATGAAACTTGGCCAAACCTATTTTCTCAACATACCCAACATATCCAAATTCAAACATTAGCCAAGTTATCATTCTACCCTAAGGCCATAGAACAATTTTGTCAAATCTATGGGGAATTTGGTCAAATCCTCTTCACACCTACTTGACACTCTCCTAATAGGTCAAGTAAACCTTATGGAGGGTGGTGCACCCAACCCAATGGGTTTGGGTTAGCCCAACTTGACCCAAGGCCAAAATCAAGCACATGGATCAAATTGCCACTTGGGAATCATGCTCCCACAAAATTTGAGCACATGGGGAGTTACCATTCCACTCCCTAGCCCAAACTGACCATGTGCAAGCCTCTAATAGATCAAACAACCCACTGCCTATGGTCAATTGGATCAAAATGGCAAGTGAAGCTTCGACCGTCCGATTGCCTATGGGGGAGATATACTCCCCCTAATTCACTTCAATTCCAATAGAGCCTAATTTGATTGAAGCATAGGAAGCTAGAGGAGCCATTTGAGAGCCTTCCCAAGCTTCTTAGAGAGAGTTAAAATTTGCCATTTCTCAATTTTCCTTAAGCAAAAATAGGGGAGCTCCAAGGTTTTTCCAACTTTCTCCACACACCAAATCAAGTCAACTCCCTTTGCACACTCCCTCAGGGGACCAAGTCGAGCTTGCCCAACCTCTTTTCCAAGTTCCAAAGGTGAGGGGAGATCCACTTCAATCAAAATCAAGCTCACTAGGAGGAGGAGTTGGTCCATAATCCACTCAACCTCAAGAGCTAAAACTTTCACCAAAGCTTCATCTCAACCAGATGAAGCTCCTCCAAGGTAATCGAGCACCGGTGAGGTATGACATTTTTTGACCATTAAACTCAATGTGGTGTGGAGCTTTGTGAAAGAAATTTTGATCCCATGGAATTTTGACTGTTATATGTGCTTGCCATTAGGTTTAGATGGTGTGGGTTGAGCTTTAATCTAATCCGAGTTCGACCGAGCTCAGGTCTTCCCTTTGAAAGTGGACGATCTCCATTATTCCTCAGGGAAGAATAGGGATGATCTCTGGCAATCCATCCACGCATTTTGGATAGATGGCCAAGATTAAATCACATTTTATATCTTATTTTATCCCCTCTAAAATGCGAATTAAATCCTAGTTGTTCGATCCTTGATCGAATGGTGGAGGCAAAGCGCATAGCGCCGCCACCACGTGGTGCTATAATGTGATGATTAAATGGCCACTCAGAGGATGATGCGTAAAGCGCGGTCGAATGCAGATGCATATCGTGGGATTAGGGAATTAATTAAGGTTTAAATCATTCTAATTAATCCTCTAAACTTCTAAAATTCATATCTCTCTAAAGAAAATCAAAAAAATATGAGGTAAATTGTAACTAAAGATAATTCAATCTATCATATTTTAAAATTGGTTTTAATGGATTTTGAGTATTATCTTTCTCTAATTTTGGGTTTTTTTGGAAATCTTAATTTGCTAATTACTCCATAATTAATTCACTGATTAATCTTAAACTTCTTGAGTGTATTTTGGGGGATGACTTCTACTTTCCCTAATTTTTTTCGGATTTATTGGTGGCTTAATTGGGAAAATTTCTAATTCATTTCCTAATTACCCCCTTAATGTAATTAAGAATAATTAAGGGTTTGATTAGTGGTTTAATCCTTTGTTGAAGTTGATTATGTCTGATTTAGTGAATGGGAGGCTTAGGGAATAATTTTGGGGCATTTCCCCTAAGCTGTTTCTTAAAACCCCTTTTCTTTCTTAATTCTCTCTTATTTAAGGCCTAATTAACTAATTACCCTCTTAATTAATTTCTTAAAATTATAAAACTTTCTAGAACTTAATTAATCTACTTTGGGTAGATGCTTAGGTGTTCAAGAGCCTAAGTTCAATTAAGGAAATCAAAACTCAACTCATATGTGTGAGGGTTATTTTGAAATTACTTAAGTTAAACCCCTTAGATTAATTAATCATTAATCATGAGCCAAATTGCATTAGACACCTTTCTTCCTAGGTGCATTGCAAATTTAAATTTCTCGTGAAGTTTTATGTCATCTCATTGGCTCATAATTATTTGATTAACTATGCTAAGGTGGTGTAGGTAAGGGATAATTAACATGTTTAATTCATACCTTAACCTATTCAAAAATATAAAATTAATCTAATCATCTAAAAATTGAACAAAAATGTCAAACATATGTGGGAATTGGTTAGGAACAGCAAACTCAATTCACATTTTCAAAATTAAATCAAATTCAAACTCAAACAAAAATCATACTAAATAAACTTTGATTTACTTGAAGCTTTCTTATTTCACAAGATTTCCTTTAGGATTTAATTAAAGTGAATGTGTTTACATGCTTTCATTGATCTAGTTCTTCCCCAACATGCTAAATATGTGTGTCATATGGTTTCATGCATCCATGCTTTTCAAAAATCAAATTTAAAATGAAAATGTTTCCTTTATGTCAAATTGCATGTTGGCTAAAGTAAGAATATGAGTGGCTATTATCACTATTAAATAAAAATTATTTTCAAAAATATATGGATCAATTATCAAAACTGAAAGTGTGTTACTTATATCTTACTTATGAGTTTGCATGTGAGTAAAACATAAAATGCGCTTAGTGTAGGTTTTCCTTCTCTTCTCTTTTAGTATAATTTTGAATAGGATTTAGCAAGGTGTATGGTTCATTTGAAAAGAACCTAATACTTGCCTAATTCCACATCCTATTGATTTCTATACTATCACTTAAGAAGGATAACTATGCTTGCACATATAAGTTGCGTAAACAAAATATTTCAACCAACAACAACTTTTGTATTCTTTCTTTTCCATTCATTTCTTTTGTACACGTGCTTGTATTCAAGAAAAGTGGTATATTAGTCTAGACAACCCGAGGTTGTGAGGCTTTAAGTATAAGTAGGTGTTGTACCTTAGACCTCTGGTTGACAATGGCATCATACTCACTTATGCCTTTCATACATTCATATGTGCATGTGAAAGTTGGATAAGAAACCCCTTTGCTACTTAATGAAAAATCTGCATCATAAAATTTCAAATTTCCTTAAGTTAATTACCTAGCATGCATTATAAAGTGTGCTAAACATTCCCATTTGCATGTATAGATGTGTTTAGGACTCATTCATATGCATGTTATACATGTTGGGCAAGAAGTGAAGTAATGTATGTTTTGCAAATTTAGTTCATTTTACTTAATCTTCAAATGCCTTTCTTTTGGAATAGGTTTGTTTAGAGTTCATCTAAACTTAGGATGGATTAAAACACTTAACTAAAACATTAACTAGATAAAACTAAAATATGAATCCACTTTATAAATTTCTTAGGTTAGGGAAGGAAAGAGAAGTTCTCTTCTTTTTCCCTCTCTTTATACCTTAGTAATTGATTGTATGATTCACTTAAATCCAATCAAAACATAAAATAAAATCAATACAAAACAATTAAATAATTTAGGTTTATTTTAATGGTATTTAATAGGATAATTAATGAAAAATGATATTAACTAATTTTGAATGGTAATTAATGTTTAATTAAGTTTAATTATAAAATTTATTAGCATAATTACTCCTTAGTTACTTAAGAAATTAATCCCAAATTTTATGGATTAATTTAATGGGATGACCTCTGCCTCCCATGATTTTTTTGGGATTTATTACTCACTTAATTAGGAAAATTGACTAATTAAACCTTAACTCTCTTTTAAGTTAATTAATTATTAATTAATCCCATGAACAGTATTGAATTTATTAATTAAGTTTATCCATCATTGTTCAATAGTAAGTGAACTAAGGAATAGGGTTGAGTCCCCTTTCCCTAAGTTCATTTCACCATATTTTAAAATAAAATTAATTATGATTTTACTAATTAATTAAATCACTTAATCAAATTGAAATCATAATCACATCATCCCTTAGTTAATTAAACCATGGGGTAGATCTTTAGGTGTTTAATAACCTAAAAGAGTTTAATGAAATTATGTTTACTCCACATGTATGGGAAAACCATAAGAGTAATTAATTAAGTCTCTTAATCTAATTAACTATTAATCATTTGCATTAGGCCCCATTTATTTCTAGATCATTGCAAGTTTATTTTCTATGCATATCATGTTGGCTCATAATTATTTAGTTAATTACTTTAAACTGTAAGGGTAATTCATCTAATTAAAAGTTCAACTTAATTAACCCATAAAATCAACTTAATTACATTTCCTTAAATTAAATCAAATCACTAATGTGGGAATGGGTTTAAATCAACATGTAATGATTTCTCTTCTCCTCTTTAAATCAAATCAAATCAAAAACTTAATTAATAAAGAAGCTTTGGTTTGCTTTAAATAATCTTATTTGATTTGATAGTCCTTAAGAACTAGTTTGTTTGAATGAATCACATGCTTATATTTGATTGCCTTCTTTCCAATCATGTTAAATTTGGTATGTCATTTGAATTCATGCATCCATCTTTCAAAATCAAGTAAAAAAATAGATTTCCATTATGTAAGCTTGCATGTGATGTTTAATTCAATATATGCATGGCTATTATCACTATTAAATCCAAATGTATTTTTCAAAAGCTTATAAATGAATAATAATATGTGTTATGACGCAAGTTATAAATACATAACAAAAGCATATTCTTATAGCTTAAGTGCATGAATGTTGAGCTATATTTCCTATATTCATGTGTTAATTTATATAAGATTGAATGGTAATGGGTATATAGTCTAGACATCCCGAGAACACGAGGCTTTAGCTAGCCCCAAGAAGGTCATTTGATTACCTCACTTCCCTGGTTTGTTACTTGGTTGATGAAATCAAAATAAAGAAATGTTGTATCTGAATTTATTCTCTATTAAAAAAAACTCAAAAACCCTAAACCATAAACTTAAACTTGAACCCTAAACTTAAAACGTTAACCCAAAACCCTAAACCCAAAACACTAAAAACATAAAAACCTAAACCTAAACTAAATAAAACCTAAAAATAAAATAAATAAATAAACTTAAACCTAAATAAAATAAAAAATAAAAAAAATATAAACCTAAACTAAAACCTAAACTTAAACCTAAAAATATAATAAAATAAAAAATAAAAACTAAATTACAATAAAATAAATAAAAACCTAAACTAAACTAAACTAAAAAATAAAATAAAATAATAAATAAAACTATCTAAATAAAATAAAAACTAAATGTGAAATAAAATTAAAATAAACCTAAAATACAATAAAATAAAAACTAAATAAAAACCTAAACTATAAAATAAACAAAAAAATAAATAAAAATAAAACCTAAACCGTACACTAAAAAAAAACCTAAACCCAAAACAATCAAAATAAATTAAAACAAAAACCTAAACTAAAATAAATAAAACCTTAACCTAAACCTAAACTAAACTAAACCTAAACTCCAAACTAAATAAAATAAAATAAACTAAAAATAAACCTAAACCTAAACTAAATAAAACTAAACAAAAACCTAAATTAAAAAAATAAAATAGAAACGTTAACTTAAACCTAAAAATAAAAAATAAAACCTAAACCTATAAATAAAATAAAAATAAAACTAAACAAAAAAATATAAACCTAAACCTAAACCTAAAAAAAGAATAAAAAAAATAAAAATTCTAAACTAAAATAAATATACCTAAAATAAATAAATAGATAAATAAAAATAAAAAATAAACCTAAATAAAAATAAAAAATAAATAAACTAAAATAAATAAAAAATAAACAGAATAAACAAATAAACCTAAACCTACAGGTTTACTTAATTTTAAAAAAAAAACCCCTAAACCCTAAACTAATCCTAAACCGTGAACCCTAAACCTATAAACCTAAACATACAACCATAAACCCCAAACTCTAATCCTTAAACTAAACCTAAACCTGAAACCCTAAACCCTAAACCCTAAATCCTAAACCCTAAACTCGAAACTCTAACCCTAAACTTAAACCCTAAACCCTAAACCCTAAACCCTAAAATAACCCTAAACCCTAAACCCTAAATGCCAAAAACCCTAAACCTTAAAGCCTAAACCCTAAACTCTAAACTAACCCTAAACCCTAAGCTAAAAACAAAATGTAAACATAAAATACACAAACAAATAAACATAAACCTCTAAAATAAATAAAACCAAAACCAAAACCAAAAATAAAGTAAACCTAAACCCTAAACTAAATAAAATAAAATAAACTAAAAATTAACCTAAACTTAAACTAAAGAAAACTAAAAATAAAATGAAAATAAAAATTGAAAACCTAAAGCTAAAAAAACTAAAATAAAGAAACCTAGAATAAATAAACTAAATAAACCTAAACTACTTGTATACTTAATTTAAAAAAAAACCCTTAAACCCTAAACCCTAAACCTCAATCCTAAATCCTACATGCTAAACCCTAAACCTTAAAACTAACCCTAAATCCTAAACCCTAAAAAACCTAAACCCTAAACTAATCCTAAATCCTAAAGCCTAAACCCTAACCTAACCCTAAACCTTATACCCTAAACCTTAAACCTAAACCTTAAAACTAAAAAACCCTAAACTAAACCTAAACCCAAAGTTAACCCAAACCCTAAACCCTAAACACTAAACCCTAAACCCTAAATCCTAAACCCTAAACCCTAAAACCTAACCCTAAACCTTAAACCCAAAAACCCTAAACTTTAAAACTCTAAACCTTAAACCCTACACCGTAAATCCTAAAAACCTAAAAACATAAGCCTAAAATAAATAAAACCTAAAAAATAAAATAAATAAATAAAATCTAAACCTAAATAAAATAAAAAATATAATAAAATAGAAACCTAAATTAAAACTAAAAATTTAAATAAAGCAAATAATAAAAAACCTAAATATGATAAAAACTAAACATAAAATAAAAATAAAATAAACCTAAAATAAAATAAAATAAGAACTAAATAAAAATATAAACAAAAAAAACAAACCTAAAAATAAAAACTAAAAACAAATCAAATATAAAACACAAACCCTAGACTAAAAATAAAAACTTAACCTGAAATAAAAATAAGATAAACAAAATAAAATAAACCTAAACCTAAAATAAAATAAATAAAACCTAAACCTAAACCTAAAATAAACAAAACCTAAACCCTAAACGAAAAAAAATAAAATAAACTAAAAATAAACCTAAACATAAACAAAAAAATAAAACCTAAAAAATAAACCTAAAATAAAAACCTAAAACGTAAAACCTAAATCCTAAATGCTAAAAGGTTATAAACCTAAACCTAAACTAAATGAAACCTAAAAATAAAATAAAATAAAATCTATACCAAAATAAAATTAAAAAATAAAATAAAATAAAAACATAAACTAAATCCTAAACCTAAACCTAAATCTAAAAAGAAAATAAAATAAAAATATTAACTAAACTAAAATAAAATAAATAAAACCTAAACTAAAATAAAAAATTAAAAATCTAAATAAAATAAAAACTAAACCTAAAATAAAAATAAAATAAACCTAAAATAAAATAAAATAAAAACTAAATAAAAACCTAAACCTTAAAAATAAACCTAAAATAAATAATAATTAAAACATAGACCTTAAACTAAGAAGAAAACCCTAAACCTAAAATACAAATAAACTAAACCTAAACCTAAACAAAATAAAATAAAATAAACTAAAAATGAACCTAAACCTAAACTAAAAAAAAATAATACCTAAAAATAAACCTGAAATAAAAACCTAAAACCTAAACCTAAAAAAATTAAATAAAAACCTAAACCTGAACCTACAAATAAAAAATAATACCTAAACCTAAAAAATAAAATAAAAATAAACAAAACTAAAAAATAAACCTAAACCTAACCCTAAACCTAAAAATTAAACTAAAATAAGAAAATCTAAAATAAATAAATTAAACTAAATAAAAATAAAAATAAACCTAAATAAAATAAAATAAACAAAAATAAATAAAAAATAAATTAAATAAACCTAAACCTACAAATTTACCTAATTTAAAAAAAATAAAATAAAAAAAACCATAAAACCAAAGCCTTAAACCCTAAACCTAAAACCCTAAACCCTAAACCCTAAACCATAAACCTTAAACCCTAAACCCTAAAACCTAAAAACCTAAACCTAAAGTCAAGAAAACCTAAAATTAAAATAAATAAAAAAACCTAAACATAAATAAAATAAAAAAATAAAATAAAATTAAAACCTAAACTAAAACCTAAACCTATACCTAAACCAAAACCTAAACCTAAAATAAAATAAAATAAAGAAAATCCTAAACTAAGTGAAAAAAATAAAATAAGCTTAAAAATAGAAAACTTAAGTAAAATAAAAACTAAACATAATATAAAAATAAAATGAACCAAAAATAAATAAAATAAAAACTAAATAAAAACCTAAACCTAAAAAATAAACCTAAAAATAAATAAAAAAATAAAACAAAAACCCTAAACTAAAAAAACCTAACCATAAAATAAACTTAAACCTAACTATAATAAACTAACATAAAATAAATAAAACATATACCTAAACCTAAAATTAACTAATCCTAAGCCCAAAATTAAATAAATTAAAATAAACCTAAAATGAAAACCTAAAACCTAATCCCTAAACCCTAAAAAGCTAAAAACCTAAACCAAAACTAAATGAAACCTGATAAATAAAAAAACCTAAACCAAAATAAAATAAAATAAAAACATAACTAAAACTATAACCTAAACTTAAACATAAAAAGAAAATATAATAAAAATAATAAATAAACTTAAATAAAATAAATAAAAACCTAAACTAAACAAAAAAATGAAAAACCTAAACAAAAAAAAAACTAAACCTATAATAAAACTAAAATAAACCTAAAATAAAATAAATAAACACAAAATAGAAACCTAAACCTAAAAATAAATAAAAGATAAAACCTAGACCCTAAACTAAAAAAACTTAAACCTAAAATAAAACTAAAATAAACTTAAATCTAAACTAAAATAAACTAAACTAAAATAAACAAAACCTAAACTTAAAACTAAAATAAATTAAACCTAAACCTAAACCTAAACTAAATAAAATAAAATAAACAAAAAATGAACCTAAACCTAAATTAAAAAATAATAGCTAAAAATAAACCTAAAATAAAAACCTAAAACCAAAACCTAAGAAACTAAAAATAAAATCAAAAACCTAAACCTAAACCTAAACCTAAACTAAAAAAATAAAACATAAAAATAAATGTAAAATAAAAACCTAAAACATAAATAATATATATATATATATATATATATATATATATATATAATCTAAACCTAAACCTAAAAATAAAAAAATAAAACATAAACCTAAACCTTAACCTAAAAAATAAACTAAAATAAATAACCTAAACTAAAATAAATAAACTAAATGAACTAAATAAATTAAATAAACCTAAACCTACATGTTTACTTAATTTAAAAAAAAACTAAACCCTAAATCTAAACAAGAAACCCTAAACCCTAAACACTAAAACTAACCCTAAACTCTAAACCCTAAACCATAAAAAATAAAATAAAATAAAATAAAACCCTAACCCTAAACCATATACCCTAAAACAAACCCTAAACCCTAAACCCTAATCCTTGAGCCATAAAACCCTAAACCCTAAACCCTAAACCCTAAATCCTAAATCATAAACCCTAAAACACTAGACCCTAAATCATAAAACTTAAAACCTACAGCCCTAAACCCTAAATCCAAAACCCTAAACCTCAAATCTTAAACCCTAAACCCTAAACCATAAACCAAAAATTATAAACCCTCAAAATCTAAAACCTAAATATAAACTAAATAAAACCTAAAAATAAAATAAATAAAAAAACCTAAAGCTAAATAAAATAAATTAAAAACCTAAATTAAAACCTCATCCTAAACCTAAAAATAAAATAAAATAAAAAATAAAAACTAAACTAAAATAAAATAAATAAAAACTTAAACTAAACTAAAAAATAAAATAAGCCTAAACCCCCTAAATAAAATAAAACCTCAACATAAAATAAAAATAAACTAAACCTATAATAAAATAAAATAAAAGTCTAAACCAAAAAAATAAATCTAAAAATAAACAAAAAATAAAACCTAAACCTTAAACTAAAAAAATAAACTAAACCCAAAATAAACAAAATAAGATAAACATAAACCTAAGCTTAAATAAACTAAACTAAAATAAATAAAACATAGACCTAAACCCAAAATAAACTAAACCTAAACCCTAAACTAAATAAAATTAATTAAATTAAAAATAAACTTAAACCTAAAAATAAAACCTAAAATAAAATAAAAACCTAAAAATAAACCTTAAATAAAAAATAAAACCAAAACATAAAAAATTAAAAAAATAAAACTAAACTAAAAAAATAAAGATAAATTTAAACCTAACACTAAAAAATAAACTAAAATCAAAAAACCAAAATGAAAATAAATAAACTAAACTAAATAAAATAAAAAAAAATTAAAAAACTAAAATAAATAATAAATAAACTTAATAAACTAAGCCACCTAAACTTACTAGTTTATAATATATTTTTTTTCAGAAAAAAACACTAAACCCTAAAACTAACCCTAAACCCTAAACCCTAAGCCCTAAACACTAAACCCTAAATTAACCTAAACCATAAAACCTAAACACTAAACCCTAAACCCTAACCCTAAACCCTAAACAATAAACCCTAAACCCTAAACTAAAAAACCATAAAACCTAAACTAACCCTAAAAATCCTAACCCCTAAAGCCTAAACATTAAACTAAACTTAAACCCTAAAATATCCCTAAACCTTAAGCTAACCCTAAACCCAAAACCCTAAAAAGCCTAAACACTAAACCCTAAGCCCTAACCCTAAACCCTAGACCCTAAAACCTTAAACCCTAAATCTAAAACCCTAAACTAAACCCTAAATCTTACAAACCTAAAAACCTAAGCCTAAACTAAATAAAACCCAAAATTAAAATAAATAAAATAAAATAATAAAATAAAATAAAAACCTAAACAAAACTTAAACTAAGCCTAAAAATAAATAAAATAAAATAAATAAAAATAAACTAAAATAAATAAAAGCCTAAACTAAACTAAAAATAAATAAATTAAACCTAAGAATAAAAAACCTAAATGAAATAAAAATGAAACATAAAATAAAAAAAATAAACCTAAAATAAAATAAAATAAAAATTCAATAAAAACCTAAACCTATAAAATAAACCTAAAAATAAAGAAAAAATAAAACCTAAACCCTAAACTAAAAAAAGCCTAAACCTAAAATAAAAATAAATAAAATAAAATAAAATAAACCAAAACCTAAACTAAAATAAACTATTCTAAAATAAATAAAACCAAAACTAAAAAATATAACCTAAAATAAAAACCTAAAACCTAAACCTAAATAAATAAAATAAAAATCTAAGCCTAAACTAAATAATAAATAATAAAACCAAAACCTAGAAAATAAAATATAAATAAAACTCAACTAAAAAGTAAACCTAATCCTAAACCAAATCCTAAAAAATAAACTAAAGCAAAAAACCTAAACTAAAATAAATAAACCTAAAATAAATATACTAAACTTAATAAAAATAAAAAATTAAAATTAAAAAATAAACTAAAATAAATAAAAGATAGGCTAAATAAACATAACTAGCCGATTTACATAAAAAAAACCATAAACCCCAAATCCTAAATCTTGAACCTAAACCCTAAACCTTAAATGTAAAAAACCCTAAAACCTAAACCTTAAAAGCATAAACCCTAAAACCCTAAACCTAAACCCAAAACCCTTAAATGTAAACCCTAACCCTAAACTATAAACCCTAAACCTAAACCTAAAGTAACTAAATAAATTAAAAAATCATCATAAAGCCTAAAACAAAATAAACCTAAACCCTATGAATAAGCAGAACCTTGATGGCAAGAACATCAATGTCAACTAGGCTTAGTCTAGATCTAGCAGTGGAGGCGAAGGAGGAGGCAGCAGTAATCGCATTGGTGGTGGGAGATCTGAAGGTGCTGGTGGATATGGAGGAGGTCGTCGGATCAATGGTGGTTATGGATGCATGGAAAGTGATGGAGGTTGCAGCCACAATGGTGATGGAGAGAGAGATCAGGGATATGATGGTGGATCCCACTACTAGAGAGGTCAGGATGGTTCTGTTGGGAACTGGAGAAATTGAAGAGCAGGGTCGATCTGTTCATCACTGTCTTCATAGTAGAGATGGTTCTAGTTATCTAGAGTTTTTGATTTTCTCTATGCATGCTCTTTTTTGATCGATGCCATCACTTGTGTCTTAGAATACTTGGTGTGTTACTTGGTTAATAAAATTGATAAGAAGAAAAGTTAAATTTGAATTTATTCTCTATTAAAAAAAAAATGAAAAACTCTAAACCCTAAACTAAAACCTAAACCTTAAACCTAAACTAAACCCTAAACCCTAAACCCTAAAATCCCAAAGCCCTAAATCCTAAACCCTAAAACCCTAAACCCTAAACCCTAAACCCTAAAACCTAAACCCTAAACCCTAAACCCTAAACCTTAAACCACAAACCCTAAACCCTAAACTAACCCTAAACCCTAAAATCTAAAAAGCTAATAACCTAAACCTAAACTAAATAAAACCTAAAAATAAAATAAATAAAGAAACCTAAAACAAAATAAAATAAAAACATAAACTAAAACTTGAACCTAAACATAAACCTAAAAAGAAAATAAAATAAAAAAATAAAAACTAAAGTAAAATAAAATAAATAAAAACCAAAACTAAGCTAAAAAAATTAAAAACTTAAATAAAATAAAAACAAAATAAAAACCTAAACCTAAAAAATAAACCTAAAATAAATAAAAAATAAAACATAAATTTAAAGTAAAAATAAAATAAACATAAACCTAAACTAAAATAAACTAAACTAAAATAAATAAAACCTATGCCTAAACTAAATAAAATAAACTAAACTGAAAATAAACCTAAACTTGAACTAAAAAATAAAACCTAAAAGTTAACATAAAATAAAAACCAAAGACCTAAACCTAAATAAAAATAAAATAAATACATAAACATAAACATAAAAAAACCTAAACCTAAAAAATAAGCTAAAAATAAAACTATAATAAAAAAATAAACCTAAACCTAAACATAAACCTAAAAAATAAACTAAAATAAAAAACCTAAAATAAGTAAACTAAACTAAATAAAATTAAAAATAAACCTAAATAAAAATAAAAGTAAAATAAACTAAAATAAATAAAACATAAACTAAATAAACATGAACCTACCAATTTACTTAATTTTTAAAAAATTAAAAATAAAATTAATTAAAAACCCAAACTGTGAACCCTAAACCCTAAAACTAACCCTAAAACTAACCCTAAACCCTAAAATTTAAACCCTAAACCTGAAACCCTAAACCCTGAACCCTAAACCCAAAAAACCTGAAAACCTAAACCTAAAATAAATTAAAGAAATTAATCAAAATAAAATAATAAAAATAAAATAAAATAAAAACCTAAACTAAAACTAAAACCTAAACTGAATAATAAAATAAAATAAAAATAAAAACTAAACTAAAATAAAATAAATAAAAACTTAAACTAAGCTAAAAATAAAATAAAACTAAGAATTAAAAACGTAAACATAAAATAAAAATAAAATAAACCTAAAATAAAATAAAATAAAATAAAAACAAAATAAAAACCTAAACTTAAAAAAAACATAAAAATAAATAAAAAATTAAACCAATATCCTTATCTAAAAAAAGAACTAAACCTAAAATAAACAAAATAAAATAAATCTAAACCTAAACTAAAATAAACTAAATTAAAATAAAATAAAACCTAAACCTAAACCTAAACCTAAAATAAACTAAACCCTAAACTAAATGAAATAAAATAAACTACAAATAAAACTAAACCTAAAATAAAAAATAAAACCAAAAATGATAACCTAAAAACTAAACCCAAAAAAAATAAATAAAAACCAAAACCTTAACCTAAAAATAACTTAAACCCTAAACTTAATAATAAAAAATAAAACCTAAACTTTAAAAAAAACCTAAACTAAAATAAATAAACATAAAATAAATAGACTAAACTAAATAAAAAATAAAAAATAAAACTAAATAAAATATGGAATAAACTAAATAAACTAAATAAACCTAAACTTACCGGGTTTGCATAATTTAAAAAAAATCCTAAACTAACCCTGATTCTAAACCTAAAATTAACCCAAAACCCCTAGAATGTTTAAAACTAAAGTAATAAACAAAACCCCCCCCCCTCTAAACCCAACTAAATAAAACTAACTAAAATTAATTCTAAACTAAACCCTAAAACCTAAACTAAATAAACTCCCATAATAAATACTCAAATGCTAATTATGCTAAAAATTAAAACCAAAACCTAAATATATTTAATAATAAACAAACAAAATTATCTAAAAACTAAAACCTAAACCCTAAAGACTAACTAATAAAAATAATAAAACTAAATAAAACACAAAAACCTAACTAATAAACTAATAACAAATAAAACCCTTCTTTATTATCATCATCATCAAAAAGGGGGAGATTGTTGGCTTAATGAGCCTCATGTTCATTCCGATCAATTTTGATGATAATAAACGAATGCTTGGATGTTCTAATGAATGTTTTTATATGTTTCTGATATATGAATTGCTAATTACATATCCATCTCATAATATGTTTGAGGAAATTGCAAGAGTAGAAGAATGAAAGATATATCAAAATGGATAATGTGAAGCTCAAGATACAATATTTTAGGTTATATGCTTTTATAACTATCTTAGAAATTCATATGAGTTCATGGCATGAATCAATTTTCTTACAACTTAACATATTATTTTAATGAGCTTAATTTATATAAATCTCTATCTAATTAACATTTAATTATATGTTTCATACATAGCATTTGAATTGTCAAAATAATAATTGATAATAAATTATGACTATTAAGTGTAATTATTTTATTTACTTAATATAATTAAATATTTTATTTTAATTGGAAGGATATATCATAACTAACATATGTATGATTATATATAAATTATATCATAATATTTAAATATTATATTTCAAAATTAATAAAAATATGTGAAATTTTCTATTTTAGCGAAAGTCATTTTATAATCAAAGAATTTATATCTAATTTCATCTCCAATGGATTCCTTGGATTTTGTTCCTTTAGATTGATAGGTTACATAACCCACATTTGATTAAAATTGAATTTATTATGACTTTTCAAACATTAGCTGATTTTAATAATGATTGCATGTTACATGCTTTGAATATTTTAAGAGCCATATTTGATTATTTTTGACTTGCCCATGTGAATAGCCAAATTTTGGTTGCTTGAATTTAATATTTATTTAATATAAATTATATTATTATTGAATAATAAATTATTAGATGATAACATGATGTTAGAATAATATGTTTTGAAATAATTCAAAATGACTATCTTGCCTATAAATAGCCCCCATTCTCTTCATGAAAGTATTCCTCATTCAAATTCAAAATCCCTTTAGCAAATTTAATAGAAAATTTCTTAGATTTTCCTTCCAAGTGTTCTCCAAATATTGCAAGATCCATTCCTTGGTGTGGAAGCTTCAACATCTTCAACTAAGCAAGCTTTCTCAAATTACTTGAGTTTGTTTTCTTGATCTTAATCCTTTTTAAGTTGTTCATGCTATTTTCACCGTCAATTTATTCTTTCCAATTTATAATTTTTGGTGGATTTGTCTTTGGACATTATTTTTCACTTCAAAGTTTCTCAATCAGTTTTTTTTTGTGAAAAACTCTTGTGATAGTTTGTAAGACTTATTCCAACTTGTTGATATTTTTACAAATTCCTTTTGGTTTCTTTCTTTATCTTTTTAGTCTTTCATTTTAGATTTATTCTTAGATATATTTTAAATTTCTAATTATTTATTTCAAATTATTTATTTTCTTAAATTATTTTCATATTATATCTTTTTTTTTAAAATTAAAATTTAGACTACTTAGATCATATACTAATTTTCTTCAAGTATTTTGTGATCATTTGCATTAATTGAAAGAATATTTATTTTTTTATATTATATGTTAATCAATATACAATTTTTGAAATATTATATTTATATGCTTGAACTTGATGAATTATTTTGTAAAATCATTGTGCTTTTATATTATTACATAAAATTTTAAGTAACAAAAGATATATAAACTCACTTTAAGACTTAGTTATTATAAATCTTGTTCATGAATATTAATTTATTTTGCCAATCTATTTTAAAATATACTAGATTTTGAAATAATTAACACATTGCATTCTCTTGGAAAAATATTGGAATCAAAACTTAGTATAAGATTCTTAGATGTCTTCCAAAAGAATGGGAAACTAAAGTAACAACTATTAATAAAACTAAGGATTTATCTACTTATCCACTTGATCAACTTTTGGGTTCTTTGATAGCACATGAGCAGGTTATTGCTCAAAGGATAAGATGGAATAACTTCAGCAAGGAGAAAGGAAAAGCCATTGCATTACAAGTTGATGATAGTGATGAGGCATAACACCTCAAGCTCGAGATGGTGATAGGCTTGGGAACTTGTTAAGGAAGAAGAATCAAAGGTATGAAAAATCTAAAAACTATAAATTTCAAGCTAAGAAATTTCTACAGGTGAAGGGATCATTTGCTACCATTATAAAAAGCCTGGACACATAAGAGGTGATTGTCCAGAACTTATTGAATTAAAGAAGAAAGAGGTTGATGTGAAAAGAAGAAAAAATATGAAGGAGAAAAAGTACCTAAGAAGAAAAAGATGGCTTTATGAGCCAATCCAGATTCAAATGAATCAAGTACTTGCTCATCCGATGAAGAGGTCAACATATGTCTTATGAAAAATGGAGAATCTGACTTAGATTCTCAAGAGGTATGTAATGATATATCTTATGATGAATTAGATGATTCTTTTAATGATTTAGTTGTTTAATATAAAAAATTAAAAAGAAAATACAAAACTTTAGAAAAAGAACACAAAAATTTAGATATGCATTTTTGTGATTTAAAAAATGAATGTGATAATTTAAAAAGTAAAAATACATCTTTATTAAATTGTTCCTTACTTGTATGTAACCCTGAAAGAGAGAATATCTTGTTAAAAGCAAGATTAGAATTAAGCTTGAAATCACAAGTTCATTATAATACTTCATAAAAAAAATATTTAATAAAAATTATTTGCATCATACACATCCCACTCATAAACCTTATAATTATCGTGCTAAGTCATATGTAAACACTAATGTTTAGTGCAACTATTATGATAGAAAAGTGCATATTTTATTTGATTGCTATGCATGTAAATTATAAAACACTAAGCAATCATCTTATGCATGGGTACTAAAAAATACAAGCACTACACAAAACACGAATGCTAGATATCTTGCTTCAAATTTAGAATGTGGAACCAAACATGTTTGGGTTCCAAAAGTTAACATATGAGTTTCTTTTATAGGAATGCCTTCAAAGAAAAATCAAAGAAGGCATGTGGTACTTGGACAGTGGATGTTCAAGATATATGATGGGAGATAAAGATAAATTCACAACTTTAGAATCAAGTGATGGAGGATTTGTTACATATGGAGATAATGCAAAGGAAAAGATCATTGGCATTAGTTTTATTTGTAAGAATACTATCACTTTAGATAAAGTTTTTGTCGTAGAAGGATTAAAACATAATTTAATTTCTATTGGTCAATTATGTGATAAAGGTTTGAATGTAGTATTCCATGCATCATATTGCATTATAAAAAATAATGAAAATGTTTTGTTAGTAGGACAAAGATATAAAAATATTTATGACATTGATTTAGATAGCTTTCATGATGTGAATTTAAATTTACTTTGTTTTAAAAGCACTCATGATGATATATGGTTATGGCATAGGAGACTATGTCATATTAACATGCACACACTTAATAAAATTGCCAAACTTGATTTAGTAGTAGTTGGATTGCTTAAATTAAATTTTCATTCAAACTATGTTTGTGATGCATGTATTCATGGTAAGCATTCTAGAAGCTCATTTACAAGTAAAAATATTGTTTCTACTTCTATACCTCTAGAATTATTCCACATGGATTTATTTGGTCCTATTAGCACCACTAGCTTAGGTGGAAAAAATTAAGGTTTTGTGATTGTTGATGATTTCTCTAAATATACTTGGGTTTTATTTGTAACTTACAAGGATGATATTTTTGCTGAGTTTAGAAAGTTGTCTAAATATATTCATAGAGAACAAGGCCTTTTGATAAATAGGGTTCAAACTGATCATGGTGGTGAATTGGAAAATAAATTATTTGAGGATTATTGTGATGAACATGAGATTAGATAGAATTTTTCTGCACCTAGAACTCCCCAACATAATGGAGTAGTAGAGAGCAAAAAATAAAATATTAATTGAATTAAGTAGATCTAAGCTTGATGAGTGTAAATTGCCAAAATATATTTAGGCAGAAGTAGTAAATATTGCATGTTATGTAATGAATACGATTTATTTTAGGCCAATTTTGAAGAAGACACCCTATGAATTACTTTTTAGAAAGAAGCCTAAGATTGAACACTTTCATGTATTTTGATGTAAATGCTTTATTTTGAATAATATAAAAGAGCATTTAGGTAAGTTTGATTGCAAATCAGATGATGGTATTTTCTTAGGATACTCTCTTTCTAGTAGAGCTTATAGAGCTTCCAATAAGAGAAAAATGATTGCAGAAGAATCAATACATGTTATTTTTGATAAAAATTTAATTGATTCCATTAGAAATGAAGTGATTGATGAAGAGTTTGATAATTTTAAGAAAATAGCTTTAGAATATAATGTGGATGACTCATTGCCTAAAGAATGAAAATATAATAAAAATCATCCAAAGGAGCTAATTATAGGAGATCCTTCAAAAGAGAGTAAGAAGACATAGTAGAGAGGTTGTAGATCATTGATTTTATCTGAGGTTGAACCTAAAAATTTAGCAGAAGCATTAAAAGATAATTTTTGGATTATTGCTATGGAAGAGGAGTTGAATCAATTTGTAAGAAGTAATGTTTAGGAATTAGTCCCAAGACCCCAAGGTCAAAATGTCATTGGAATAAAATGGGTCTTTAGGAATAAGCTAGATGATTCAAGTTGTATTGTTAGAAATAAAGCTAGGTTAGTTGCACAAGGGTACACAAAAGTTGAACGTATAGATTTTGAAGAATATTTTGCACCCATAGCAAGACTAGAAGTTATTAGGTTACTCCTTGCTTATGCTTGTTTTAGGGATTTTAAAATTTTTCAAATGGATGCCAAGAGTTCATTTTTGAATGGATTTATTGACCAATATGTATTTTTAGAGCAACCACCTGAATTTGAAGCCTTGATTGTCCAAATCATGTGTATAAATTAAAGAAAGCCTTATATGGTTTAAAATAGGCTCTTCGTACTTGGTATGATAGGTTAAGTAACTTTTTGATAGATCATGAATTTAGAAAGGGTAGAGCAGATACCACCTTATTCCTTAAGAGCATAGATGATGATTTGAGAGTGATACAAGTGAATGTAGATGATATATTATTTCAAAATACAAATGAATCGTTGTGCCATGGTTCTCATCTTTGATGTCTAAAGAGTTTGAAATGAGTATGATGGGAGAACTTAATTTTTTCTTAGGTCTTCAAGTGAAGAATCAAGAAAGTTGCACATTCATCTGTCAAACTAAGTACACAAATGAATTGCTTGAGAGGTTTAACCTGAAAAGATTTAAATCTGGTAAAACTCGTATGAGCCCATCTACAAAATTGGATTTAGATGAATTAGAAAAATCTATTGATAAAAAACTTTATAGGAGTATGATAGGTTCACTTTTATACCTTCCTGCTAGTAGGCTAGATATTATGTTTGTTGTTTGTTTGTGTGCTCATTTTTAGGCCAACCTAAAAGAATCTCATTTAATAGCAGTCAAACATATCTTTCGGTATTTGATAAGCACTACTAAGTTAGTTTATGCTATTCTAAAAATTTTTTATCATGTGATTTGGTTGCTTATTCTAATGCTGATTTTGTATAATGCAAAGCAGATAGAAAAAGCACATCAGGCACATGTCATTTTTTAGGATCATCGGTTGTGTCTTGGTCATCTAGGAAATAAAATTATGTAGCTTTATCCACTGATGAGTACATAGTGCCGTAGTTGTGTTGCTCAGTCCTTTTAAAGCAACAATTAGAAGATTTTGGTATTAAGAAAAGATCATTCTAGTTCAGGTGACAATACTAGTGCTATTAGTTTGACCAAAAATCTATCCAACACTCAACCAACCAAGCATATAGAAATTAACATCATTTTATTAGTGATCATGTTTTGAAAGGTGATGTTAATATTAATTTCATTAGTACCGATTTACAAATTGCAAATATTTTTTCAAAACCATCACTAGAAGAATGTTTTTGTTCTTTAAGATGCATGCTTGGAATATTAGATCCTAATCTTTAAAATTATATGTAGTTTGTTCTCACTTTTTGATGTTGTTAGAAGGGGGAGAAGAGTAAAATGTTGGTTAATATTAAGTCTATTTCATGCATACATTTAGGGGGAGCAACATTATTCATCTCTTATGCATAAAGTTTGTTTTATTTAGAAGAGAATTTTTTTTCAAAAGCTATGATGAAAGGTCAATTTGCACCTTCATCAAAATCAATACCCAACATTAGTTTATCATCATCAAAAAGGGAGAGATTGTTGGCTTAATGAGCGTCATGTTCAATCTGATCAATTTTGATGATAATAAATAAATGCTTGGATGTTCTAATGAATGTTTTTATGTGTTTCAGATATATCAATAGCTAATTACATATCCAATACATCTCATAATATGTTTGAGGAAATTGCAAGAGTAGAAGAATGAAAGATAGATCAAAATGGATAATGTGAAGCTCAAGATACAATATTTTAGGTTATATGCTTTTATAACTATCTTAGAAATTCATATGAGTTCATTGGCATGAATCAATTTTCTTACAACTTAACATATTATTTTAATGAGGTTAATTTATATAAATCTCTATCTAATTAACATTCAATTATATGTTTCATACATAGCATTTGAATTATCAAAATAATAATTGATAATAAATTATGACTATTAAGTGTAATTATTTTATTTACTTAATATAATTAAATATTTTAATTTAATTTGAAGGTCATATGATAACTAACATATGTATGATTATATATAAATGTTTCATAATATTTAAATAACATATTTCAAAATTAACGAAAATATGTGAAATTTTGTATTTTAGCCAAAGTCATTTTATAATCAAAGAATTTATATCTGATTTCATCTCTAACAAATTCCTTAGATTTTTTACCTTTAATTTGATAGGTTACATGACCCATGTTTGATTAAAAATGAATTTATTATGACTTTTCAAGCATTAGTTGATTTTAATAATGAATGCATGCTACGTGCTTTGAATATATTAAGTGTCATATTTGATTATTTTTGACTTTCCCATGTGAATAGCCGAATTTTGGCTACTTGAATTTAATATTTATTTAATATAAATTATAGTTTTATTGAATATTAAATTATTAGATGATAACATGATGTTAGAATAATATATTCTTTTGAAATAATTCAAAATGACCTTCTTGCCTATAAATAGCCCCCATTCTCTTCATGAAAGCATTCCTCATTCAAATTCAAAATCCCTTCCAAAATCTAAGAGAAAATTTCTTAGATTTTTCCTTCCAAGTGTTCTCCAAATATTGCAAGATCAAATCTGGGTGTGGAAGATTCAACATCTTCAACTAAGCAAGCTTTCTCAAATTACTTGAGTTTGTTTTCTTGATCTTAATCTTTTTAGTTATTCATGCTATTTTCACCATCTATTTATTCTTTCCAATTTATACTTTTTGGTGGATTAGTCTTTGGACATTATTTTTCACATCAAAGTTTCTCAATCATTTTTTTTGTGAAAAACTCTTGTGGTAGTTTGTAAGATCTATTCCAACTTGTTGAAATTGTTAACTTCCTACAAATTCCTTTTGGTTTCTTGAAATATTTCTTCATTAATCTTATTTCAAAAGATCATTTATTCTTAGATCTATTTTAGAAGTATATTTTAAGCATTTCAAATTAATTTATTATGCTAAAATTATTTTCATATTTGTTAGATATATTTTTTTAATTAAAAGCTTACTAGCCTACTTAGATCTATCATATACTAATTTTATTTAAGTATTTTATGATCATTTACAGTAATTGAAAGCATCTTTTTGGTCAAAATATAATAAATTATTCCTTGCTAAAATTTATTTTATTATGCAAAAGAATATTGTGAATTTATTTTGAAATCATTTTTATATTAGTCTCCAAATTGTAATAACATAAACATCTTAGTAAGATCACTTTAAGATATTTATTTTATTACTTGTTATCAATATTAAGTGAGCATTTTATCATGCCAAAATTTTGAAGTTGTAAGTGATCATTTATAAGTTGTGAGATCATTTTTTGAATTGGATAGCTTGGTATATTTGTGAGAGATTTATTTTATCAACATTTATTATCTTGTATTTTTCTTTTTGTGCTGTAAAATTTATATTAGGATTGTACTCGTCCATTTGTAGGAGAGTACATATTATTGTAGGGGTTGTACTTGCCTCCTAATAGGAGAGTACTATTTGTAAACTACTTTGTATTTAGTTGATTCCTAGCCAGGGGTGGCTAGGTAAAGACGTAGGCCCGTTTTGGAGTTTGGTTGAACCACGTAAAAATTGTGTGCTTATTATCTCTCTTTAGTTTACTGTATTTTTGTTTTTGTTGCATTAAGAATTGTATCTTGTCATTATAAAATCAAAAATTTATTTTCTATTAAAACTTAAAATTTAAGATTTAAATTTTAAAATTTTTTAATATCGCCCAATTCACCCCCCCCCCCATTGGGTGCTATAGTGACTCACATTGCCATGGCGTCGGGTTCTGCGAGTACTTAGGGAGAACCAATTGCTCTTGCCGCTCTGACTCAGGCTTTCGATTCTTTGGGTATATCTAAACCTTTTTCCTCTAAATCCTTTAAAGATGTCTTATCTGGTAAGGATTCTTCAACTTCATTTGATCTTTCTTTAAACCTGGTTCATATGACCTTCAAATGTGTTCCGACTATTATGTTCTCTAACTTGGATACTGAAAAACTAGTTGAGCCTTATGCGTACACTTTAATTGGAAATTTTCTTTTTTTGGCATCCTAGTATTGAGGATATTCAATTTTTCTATCATGTTTTAAATCTTTCTGGTGTTTTTTGATTGGTTTACTAGATGGTAGACAAGTGTTGATTAAATTATCTAATGACCTTGATTATTGTCCTATCTTTGCTCATCGATCTTATTAGGCTAAAAATTGTCAAATGTGTTTTTATAAATGGACTCCATTTTTATGACATTAAAAAGGAATCTCCTATAGCGTCGGTTTGGTTATCTTTACCTAATCTTTGGGTTCACTTTGTTAATTATCAATTCTTGCATGCTGTGAGCTCTATTTTGGAAGAGCCTTGCAAATCGATCAAGCAACCGTAGCCAAATCAAGCCTGTCGATTGCTCAGATCCATGTTAAAATTGATGTAACAAAGAAATTTCCTAAGGAGGTGTGGATTGGATCAGAGAAATATGGATATTTCCATTAGGTTGAGTTTAAAAACTTCCCTGCTTTCTGCAATCATTGCAAAACTCATGGCCATGATGTATCGAAATGTTTTGTTATTCATCAACATCTTCGGAAGAAAGTGGTTAAAGATCTTAAGGTTGTTGGAAAAATTGGAGATTTAAAAAGTGATAAAAGAAATTCTACTTTAAATGAAAGGGATAATGGTGTTGTGAATGAAATTTATAATGTTTCTAATGATGTTCCTAATGTTTCTAATGTTGTTCCCAATGTAAGTGGCAGTGATAAGCTTGTTAAAAATGCTTCTATAACTATTTTGGAGAGTAATCAGGTTTCGACAGATATTATTTTTGATATTCCTGAAAATTTGTAAATGGATGATTATCCTATTTTAGTTTCTGATTCTAAGGAGATTTGTGATAAAGTTACTAAAAATCTTATAGAAAATGTTTCTCTTATTTCACCTCAGAAATCTTCAATAGAAAATCTTATTTTATCTTCTTTGAATTTAGGCAAGAATGATGGTATGGAGCTTGTTGATAATGTGCAGCCAAGTGTTTGTTTGCATAATAAATTTGTTTCTTCCCTTTCTTTAACTATTATTCCGGATGGTATTTAGCTTAGTGATAATTATCGTTTAATGGAGAAGAGGATTTATCTTATTGTCAAATGGGATATTCTCCTAAATATATTATAAATAATGATGACAAAAATTGTTCTAATGTTCAATCCATGGAGAATGAGACAAATTTTCAAAAACATCTTTGTGAAAAGGAAAAAATAATTTAAAAATTATCCTCCAAAAGTTTCTAGATATACTCGATCTTTTTCATCTTCTTTGCCTAAAAAAATAATGTTTAACTTCCTTTTTTGGAATATGAGGGGCATTGGTACTCTTGCTATTAGAAATAGAATTAGGAATCTTTGTAGAATTTTTAATGTTGGTTTCTTGGTTATTCTTGAACCTCTCATTTTTTCTTCTAAAATAATGCATGCGGCCAGGATGATTGGTTTTAGCAATTTTTATTTCAATAGTAATAATAAGATTTGGTTATTTTGGAATAATTCTCTTTCAATTAATGTTATTAATTATTTTTATCAGGTTATTAATGTGGATATTTTAATTTGGTTATTATCATACTTTTGGATATTTTGTTTATTCTGCTTATAACAAGTTAGAGAGGAGAATTCCTTGGGATCAATTAATTAATTTTGCTTCTGTTGTTAATAATTCTTGGATTGTTGGTGGGGATTTCAATATGGTCCTTTCTTTAAATGAAAGGAAAAGGGGTTCTTAGCCGAATTTACATTCAATGAAAGATTTTGTAAATATGATTTTGGATTGCAATTTTTATGATGTTGGTTTCATTGGTTCTCAATTTACTTGGAATAATCATAGATTGTTGCAATAGTTGAATCGTGTATTATTAAATAATTATTGGTTAAATCATTGGCCTTTAACTTTTGTGGAGCATCTTAGTAGAACTCTCTCGGATCATGCTCTTCTTTTGGTTTCTATTAAGAATGTTGTTCATAATAATAATGTCATTAAAAATTTTTGTTTTCAAAATATGTGGTTATAAGATAAAAGTTTTCTTGATGTTATTGCTTATAATTGGTGTGCTCCTCTTTCTCTTGATGATTCTGCATTTGGTATGATGAGATTTTGTCTTAAGCTTAAAAGGCTTAAGCATAATATCACTTGGTGGAATAGAAACTACTTTAAAATTCTTATTAATAATATCAAGAATATGGAAAAAAGGTGAAATATTTGGAAGAACTTGTTATTACTGATTCTTCTTTCTATTGTAATCTTGTTGAAGTTAAAGATAATCTCATTAAGTTTCAGGGTTTAGAGACTTTTGGAGACAAAAATCTACCTCTAAGCATCTTTCTCAAGGGGAAAGAAACACTAAATATTTTCATGCTTTGGTAATGAAAAGAAGAGTTCTTGGTCACATTCATAAAATCAAGAACTTTGATGGTTCTTTTACCAAAAAGAGGATATATTTTCTTCTCTTAATTATTTTAAAGATCTTTTAAATAAAAATTATCAACATGAGCATTTATCCAATCCCTCTATCATCCCTTCTATTATGTCTACTGAGGATAATGAGTGCTTGGTTGCTCCTCCTTCTGATCAATAAATTTTTAGTATTCTTAATGGTATGAATGTTGATTCTATTGCAGGGTCGGATGGTTACACTACTTTATTCTTTCAAAAAGCTTGGTTTATTATTAAAATTGATCTTGTTAATGTTGTTAAGGATTTTTTCAAGGGAATTCTATTCCTAAATATTTTGCTAGCACTTCTATTATTCTTATTCCTTAGAAAGATAATCTTGACTTTTGGAATGACTTTAGACCTATTAGACTTTGTACTTTTTTCAACAAATTGATTTCTAAAATTTTGACTAATAGGCTTAGTAAGTTTCTTCCTAAGATTATCTCTCTTAATCAAACTAGCTTTGTGAAAGGTAGAACTATTTTAGATAACATCTTGCTTACTCAAGAATTGATTCATGATTTGAATGTTAAAATTAGAGGTGGAAATTTACTTTTTAAGCTTGACATCACCAATGCTTATGATAACATTTCTTGGGATTTTCTTAATATCATTCTTACTTTATTTGGTTTTCTAATCATTTCATTTCTATGGTTAACAATATAATTAGAAATGTTTAGTTTTCATTAGTTATCAATGGTGAAAACTTTGGTTTGTTTAATTCCTCTCAAGGTATAAGACAAGGTGACCCTCATTCTCTGTCACTTTTTATTATTGTCATTGAATATTTTTCTCGTTGGCTTGATCTTTTCTTTATGAGAAGAATTCTAGTATGTATTTCAAAAATCTAGGTGGTTTGTCTATCTCTCACTTAAGCTATGTTGATGATTTCATAATTTTTTGTAATGGCTCCTTACATTATGCTAAAAAGTTTAAGGATTTTTTAAATAAATTTGAAAAGGAAAGTGGCCTTTTGATTAGTACTCATGAAAGTTATTTTTTCACTTCTACTTCTATTTATATTCATAGAATTAATAAAATAAAAGATATCACTAGTTTTTCTCATCAAAATCTTGCTATTAAATATTTAGGCTCCCCTTTATATTATGGTCATAAGAGATCCCATCTCTTTGATGAGGTAACTCATAATATTCAAACTAAAATTTCTACTATTGAATTTCATTTTTTATCTTTTGGTGGTAGATTAATTGTTATTAAAATTATTCTTTATTCTCTTTCTGTTTACTTGTTCCTTAATATTGTTCCTACTTCCCATGTTCTTATCAGGATTGAAAGACATTTTAATAAGTTTTTTTAGGGCTATAGGAATTCTGCCAAAAGGCATCATTGGACTTCTTAGTCTAATATGTGTGGTACTATTTATGAAGGTGGTATTGAGTGCAGATCTTTGATGGATTCCACCAATGTTTTTTTCTTATAAACTTTGGTGGAATTTTTTGAAAAATGAAAGTCTTTGGGCTAAATTCATGAAATTTAAATATTGCAATGGTAAGCATCCTTTAATTTGCAATTATAAACATGGTGACTCTATTTTTTTGGAAATGACTTTGTGATATTAAATGGAAAGCAGAACATCTCATTTTTTTGGAGTATTAATAATGGATCTTCTTTCTTTTGGCGAGATAACTAGATGGGGGATTTTTCCAATGATTCTCTGCTGAATACTCACTCTACTTCTTCTTTGAAAGTTGGTCATTCTATTTATAATGGTGAATGGAATTTATCTCTTTTAAATGATTTGATTCTTGATTTTATTAGTAATGACAACATTAATATTCCTATTAATGGTAATTTTCCAAATCAAATTCTTTTCAAAATTTCTAGTAATGGAGAATTTTCTTTTAAAGATACTTGGCACTATATTAGAGTTAAAAAAAATCCTCTTCTCTATTTTCCTTAAAATTTGGAATAATATTATTCCTACTTCTTATTCTATTCTTGTGTGGAGAATTTTAAGGGATTATATTGCTATTGATTCTTTACTTTTGAGCAAAGGTTTTTATCCACCCTCTAAAAGCATGTGTTGCTATCATATTAAGAATGTTAATCATGGTTTTTGTTAATGGTGCCATTACCTCTAAAGTATGGGGTTTGTATAAGGATTTATTTAAATTAAGTTTTTTTAATGGTAATTTAACTTTAATGTAACTTCTTGACACTTAATTTATTAATATTATTAAAGGGCATATCAAAATTGTGGTGGTTGTTACTTTGATTTGGTTTATTTGGCTTGACATAAATGATGCTAAGCATCATAATGTGCTTATGAATCATAAGAGGATTATTGCTAGGACTAACGATAAGATATTTTTTCTTTACATAAGGCTTCTCTTCTTACTGGTACTAATTTTAGAGGTTTCAAGTTTCTTGCCTCTAAATTGGGTTTCAGTTTTCCTTATTATGTTCGGTCTCTGGATTATAAAATTATTCATTGGATTAAGCCTCTTGTTGTATTAAAATTAATCGATGGATTTGTTGCATAGAACAAGTCAAGTTGTGGTGGTATTTTTAGAAATAATCATGGAAATATTATCTTGGATTTTTCCACTCCTCTCTCTACTAATTCTATTATTTTTCCTGAATTAATGGTTGTTTATCATGCTCTTAAGCTTTGTTTGTATAGAAATTTTCTTACTATTTGGTTTGGAATCGATCTTGAGATGGTTGTTGCTATGATCAATTCTAACCATAAGGGTAATGTTGAGCTTTTTTATTTAATTAGAAATGAAAGCTATTATCTCTATAAACTTTCTTTTTTAAAATTATATATTTTAAGGGTAATGCTTGTGATGATTTATTAGTTGGTTTGGGTTGTAATCTTTATGATTTTACTTTGTTTACCAATGCAAATATTTCTAAGAAATTAAACTAATTAATTTAGACAACTGATTTTCCTTATGTTAGATTTTCTTAGATATTTTTTCTTGCCTGTGGTTTTCTTGGGGCTTCATTTGGGAGCTTTTGGTGGTTTTGGTTTGTTCAATTGTTATCTCTGCTTCTTTCCTTTCTTTATTTTATTCTTGTATTTTATAGGTTGGAATGTTGGCTTCTCTTATTTTGGTTAACAAGTCGTTGTCGATTACGCTCTTACTTTTATGGTATCTCTTGTGGGTTTATTTTTCTTTGGTTGGTTTGGCTTTGTTTCTCCTTGAGCTTCCTAGTTTTGATGCCCTCTCTAGATGTGATGTTGGTTGTGCATCTCTTCCTTCTATTTTTCTTTAGCTAGTTGGGGTTTAGTTTTGGGTATCGCTACTTTCCTCGTGGTTTGGTTGTGTTGTTATGGTTGGTGGTTATGGTATTTTTGGTTTCTTTAGTCCTAGTTGGAGTTGTTGAGCTTTTGCTCTCTCATCCCTCCCTTGCTGTTTTATTTCCTATTGGCAGACTTTCTCTACTGGGTGGTTGGATGGTTGTGCTAGCTTGAATTTTTTCTTTGTTGGCTCTCATATGGTGGCTCATTGTTCTTCCTTGGTATTTTCTAGATCTTGGTTATGTGCTGTGTGCCTGTGAGGTTTGTTCTATGATGGCTAGGATGTTTACTCTTTTTATTGGTTGGTAGCATTTTTTAGATCAGAACCTCCTTTCTGAGTTTGGCTACTCACAAATTTTGTTTCCCCTTCTAAAGTTTTGATCGATCCTGAGCCTTTTCTTCTCTTCTCTTTCCTTTCTTTCTTATTTTTAATTATGCTTATCTGCTTAGTTATTTCCTGTTTCCTTCATTTGCTTTTGGTCTCTTCAGTGGTCCTAACGCTAGGATTCTTGTTATTCTTTTCTTAGTTTTCTTTTCCTTTAGTTTCTTTGTATTAGGGATTTTTCTTTAGGTCTTCTCAGCGCTTTAAGAAGTAGTCTTGAGATTTATCCCCTTTAAGGACGTTATCCTTGTCTTTGGTAATAAAAATTTCTTTTACCAAAAAAATCCTAAACCCAAAACCCTAAAAACCCTGAAGCCTAAAGTTTAAACCATAAACCATAAACCCTAAACCCTAAACCCTAAACCCTAAACCCTAAAACCATAAACCCTAATACAATAAACCTTAAACCCTAAACCCTAAACCCTAAACCTTAAAAACCTAAGAACCTAAACCTAAATGAAATAAAACCTAAAAATAAAATAAATAAAAAAACCTAAACTTAAATAAAATAAAAACCTAAACTAGAACCTAAACCTAAACCTAGAAAAAATTTAAAAAAATAAAAATAAACTAAAATAAAATAAATAAAAACCAAAACTAAATGAAAAAAATAAAATAAACCTAAGAATAAAAAACCTAAATAAAATAAAAACTAAACATAAAATAAAATTAAAATAAACTTAAAATAAAAAATTATAATCAAAATAAAAACCTAAACCTAAAAAATAAACCTAAAAATAAATAAAAAGTAAAACCTAAACTAAAAAAAAAACTAAACCTAAATTAAAAATAAAATAAGCAAAATAAAATAAACCTATACCTAAACTAAAATAAATAAACTAAAATAAATAAAACCTAAACCTAAACCTAAAATAAACTAAACCTAAACCTAAACCTAAACTAAATAAAATAAAATAAACCTAAACATAAAATAAAAAATAAAACCTAAAAATAAACCTAAAATAAAAACTTAAAATATAAACCTTAAAAAATAAAATAAAATTGTAAACCTGAACCTAAAAATAAAAAATAAAACCTAAACCTAAAAAAGAAACTGAAACCTAAACCTAAACTTAAAAAATAAACTAAAATGAAAAACATAAACTAAAATAAATAAACATAAAATAAATAAACTAAATTAAAGAAAAATAAAAAATAAACTTAAGTAAAGATAAAAAATAAAGTAAACTAAAATAAATAAAAAATAAACTAAATATACTAAATAAACCTAAACCTATGGTTTACTTTATTTACTTTTATTTTAAAAAACCTTAAACCCTAAATCCTAAACCTACAACCCTAACCCTAAACCCTAAACCCTAAAAGCATAAACCCTAAAACCCTAAACCCTAAACCCTAAACCCAAAAACCATAAACCCTACCCCTAAACTTTAAACCTTAAACCACAAACCCTAAACCTAAAGCTAAAGTAACTAAATAAACTAAAAGATAAACTTAAACCCCAAAACTTAATAAACCTAAACACTAAGATTATGAACCTTGAAAGAAGAACATCATCAACCGTGCTCACTAGATCCGGGTGGATATGGAGGTGGTGGTCGGAGTAGTGGTGATTAAGGAGGCGGGAGGAGCGATAGAGGTTACAACTGTGGTTATGGCAGAGGGAGAGATTATGGATATTATGGTGGATTCTGCTACTCGAGAGGCTGGGGTGATTATGATGGGAACTAAAGAAACTGAAGAACTATCAATCGAATATGCTGCTTATGAAACTGTATCTTTACAGTAGAGACGGTTCTTGTGATATAGGGTTTTTGATTTTCCCTATGCATGCTCATCTTTTATCTATGTCTTGTGTCAGAAAACTTAGTGTATTTTGTTGATGAAATCAAAAAAGAAGAATGTTGAATCTAAATTTGTTCTCTATTATAAAAAAAAAACTAAATAAACCCTAAACTAAACTAAACCCTAAACCCTAAAACCCTAAACCTTAAATTTAAACTTAACTCAACTAAACCTAAACCCTAACTAACTTAATCAATTAAACCTAAACTAAACCTAAACCTAAAACCTAAACCTAATTAACCTAAACTAAATCTAATCCTAATTAAACCTTTAAATCCTAAACCTTTTAAACCCTAACCCTAAACCTTAACCCTAACCCTAACCCCTAATCCTAACCCTAACTCTAACCCTAACCATAACCCTAAAGAGCTCTCTTCTCTCTGGCAATTTTTGCATCCCTCTTGGTGGTGCATCCCTGTCTAGGAATCTCTATGATTTTGGCTTCAGTTTTGACCGAATTTAAAGGCTTGAACTACATCTAGCTGATTACGTGATGCTTCATCCTTAATCATAGATGAGGTGAGTTTGATTGATATGGCTCCACCTCAAATTTTGGATGCTTCGGCTAGGGCATCTGATATTTTTGGGATCGGGGACCCAAATGCTACAAATTCTACTAAATCATTTAAGGAAGTGCTCTGTAAGGCTGTTGAGTTGCTTAATCTCATTTGACTTCTTTTCATGGTCACCATTATGTGCTCGATGTGGATGTTGAATTGTTGGCAAAACTATTTGAATTCTATCTTGTCAAAACTTTGCTTTACATCATCCAAATTTGGATAAAATTTGCACTTTTTTCATCATCTTAAGCTTATGGGTGCCTTCTCGACTGGTCTTATTGACCCTTGACATATTTTGATTCAACTTTCTAATGATATAGATTATTCACATGTTTTTGCATCATTCTTACTTCATCTTTAATTGTCAAATGCGCTTACTGAAGTGGTCACCCTTTTTAACATTAAGGAGGAATCTCCTATTATCCTTGTGTGGTTATATCTTTTTAATATGCCCATTCATTTTATTACACATCAAGTGGTTTTTGCTATTGGGGCTCATTTTGGTCAGGCTTTGCAACTTGAAAGTATCGCTTTATCTCGCCTTCTATTCTGGATCCTAGTGGAACTAGACATAACTAAAAAATATCCTAAGGAAGTTTGGATTGACTCTAAAAAATACTGGTATTCACAAAAGGTTGAATTGGAGAATCTTTCAATTCTTTTCTAACTTTGAAATTCATGGCCATGAAAATTTTGATTGCTTTGTTCTCCATCCTCATTTAAAAAAGACAAAACCTCCAAAAGAAATTTTTGTTCCTAGTCATAAGCCAATCCCTACATATGTTCAAAAATTAGCCTCAGATCCTAAGAATGGTATGAAGGCTGGTATTAAGGTTGATTTCTTAAATATCAAGGCCATTCTTATTGAACCAATTTTGGATCCTACTGCTGCTATAGTTTTAACTGATTTTCAGAATGGGACAGATGATTTACCTCTTACCTCTTCTTTAAATTTGAAAATTTCTAATGTGGAGAATAATAAATTTTCACGATTATAGGATGACGATTCTATTTTCTATGATTCTATCCCTACTTCTATTCTGACTTTGATAGATGAAATTTAAGTTTTCAATGAGGATTTAAATGATGTCGAGTAGGCTAAAAATATATCTGATCCAGATTTAACTGTATGTGCTTTAAATGGTTCTAAATCATCACCGTCTCTCATTTCTAATCTTGATATTCATGTTAATCCTACTTTTCAACTTAATTTGGATTTGGAAGAGGGTGAACTCCTCTCTAAACACTTGGAGAAGTCTGCTAAATTGGTGACCAATGTTACTAAATATTACTCGGATGATGACTCTAGGGGAAAGAAATGGTTTTAAACTTATCATGCCAAAAGAAAAAAGTGTTAAAAATTACCCTTACAAACCTGCCTAAAACACTAGATCTACAACCTCTCTCACCTCTCTTAATTAACCTTTATTTCCCTTTTAATTTTTATTATGTTTAATTTTCTTGTTAAAAGGGGATTGATTCTCTATTGAATCATATTAGAAATCTTTATCGCATTTATAATATTTCTTTACTCATTATTTTGGAACCTCTTATTCATGCTACTCATGGCTATTAACAAAGCTATTGATATTTCTTTAAGCAAAGGCCTTTTTAATATTTAGATTAAAGTTGATGATCTTCTTTTACTTGATATGCTCAATAATAATAATATTGGAAATGTTGACTTATGTTATCTTCTTAATCACACTAAAAAGCTTCTTTCTCAAGTTTGCTACAAAATTTCTCACATTCTTTATGAAGGTAATGCTTGTGTTGATTTTCTGGATAATTTGGGAGGAGAATTAAATGAGCTCACTTTATTTGATAACCATACCCTACCTAAGCATATGCATTGTCTAGTCAATCTAGATAACACTAGACAGCCTTAAATTAGATTTTAACCTTCTTCTCTTTTGTTGATCTTTTGCTATGGTGGTTTTAATCAATCTATTTATTTATTATTTTTTTGTGCTCCCCTCACTAGGAAGTGGTTTTTGCTGAGTTTATTTCTATACTTAAATGCCCTTCTTCTTTACCCCATTCTATACTTGTCTGACCTGTCTTAGTGGTACTGGTTTTAATTGGTTTCCCTATCCCCTGAGCCTAGTGGTTTACTTTCTATGACTCATGTTTTGTGTCTCTAGATGGGTTATGGTTGTGCCAGATTTTGGCCTACCCCTTTGACCAATGAATGTTGAGTTTGCTCTAGTTTTGGTTAGTTGTGGACTTTTTCAAATTAGATTTGTGGATGCTATGGTTGGTTCTGCTGGTTACTGCTATTTATTTCTTTCATCTGCCTAGCTATTTTGGGTGGTTATTTTTTAATGGATGTTGTTGGCCTCTTGTAGTTTGGCTTAATTTTAGGTTTTTTGGTGGTTGGTGTTCTCCTTTCCTAGTTTGGCTTGATAGTTTCTACTGGTTGGTTTCATCTGCCTTCTGAATTGGAGTTAGCTGTTATGTGGTTGTTGTCTCCTCATTTTATCCTTTGTAGTGACCATCTGCTCTTTGGGATTTGGGAGGGGTTTTGTTTGCCTCTGGCCTTGTTCCTTTCCTTTAGCTTGGTTGGTCCTCCTTGGCCTTTTCTAGTTTGGTTGGTGACTACAATTTTTATTTCTTTGTTATTTTGGAGATCTCTAAGTGGGTTGTGGCTTTGTTTGCTATTGTTCCTTTCCCTCTTTTTAGGCTATATTGGCTCTGTCTGTTGGTTGGTTTTGTTGGCTGACTAGGCTGGTTGGCTATTTTGGCTGGTTGGGTTAGTGGATGTGTGGATGTGTTAGCTGTGTTTGATGGTTCATTTAGGTGCTTTTGGTTAGGTTTTTGGTCTGATCCTAGGTTGGTTATCCTCTCTTTGGTGTAGTTTTTTTCCTTTATTTTTGCTTCCCGATTTGGGTGTGGTTTCGCTTTTCTCACCGCTCATCCCTATCGCTAGACTGGGTGGTTTTATTGGCTATTTTGTTGGTGGATGATATGAGCTCTTGTGGTTTTTTTGGTCTTATTTTTGGACTTATTGTTGGCATTTGGCTGCTTGAGGGGTTTTTTGTGGCTATTGTCTTGCCTTGGATGCTTGTGTCATGGCTTGGTATTTTGGGCTTTAGGTATGCTATTGGTATTGACTCCCTTTGGTTTAGTTATCTCTCCTTATTTTCTAATATTTGGCTATTGCTTGATGATGGTGGATTTTCTTTCCTTTTGCCTTCCTTGGTGGTGGTTTTGATTGTAATTTATGGATGACCTCTTAGTCTCTCTATGTTATGGCTTTCCTCTCTCTGGTGCTATTTATCTTCTACTATTTTGTGATTTGGGTGGAGGTTTTGCCCTTAGATTTGGATTGCTAGTGCTAGAGATAGTTGTGGGTTATTCTCCACCCACTCTTGTCTTCCTGTTGTTTTATGAGTTTGGTTATTGTGGTTTTGCTGGTGGGTTACATGTCGGTCGCTACTCGCTATTTTTCTATTTTTTGGGGGAATTGGATCACTATGGATTTTTTGCCTTGATGGTTGCTTATATCAAGTATGTTGGCTATGATGGCCTTGATGTTTCCCATATCTTCTCTCTGTTGGTAGCAAGCATATGATTCTAACCCTTTTCATGATGTTTGGATTCTCATATGTATTGTTGCCTCTTGAGATGATCTTAACTGAGCCCAAGCCTTCTCTTTCTCAACTCTTTCTAAGTTGTTTACTTTATCATTCTTCCTTGAGCTGTGACCATTACCTTTGTAGTGTTTTGCAGATTTCTTTTGCAGGTTGGAGCTTCATAGATGGAATGATCTTTACTCTGCCAACTCAAGAACTGTTGATGTGGAGCTTGCTTATCTTGCGTTCTCAAAGGGATCATGAGTTATGACTATTCCTTTACTATTTTCTTAAGTTTTATTAGTCCTTTTGTGTCTTTTGTCATTTACTTTATGCTATTGTTTTTTCTTTTATTTTCTTTTTTCATTGTACTTAGATGGGTTTAGCTTTTAGGTTTCTTGTAGCTCTGAGAGAAGTAGAAATTTGATCTTTACCCTTTAAGACATTGTATACTTTATTTTATGGTAATAAAATTCTAACTTTCCTAAAAAAAACCTAAACCCTAAGAGGGCAACCTGATGGTAGGAACATCACCACAACCATACCTCGCCTAGATCCAGAGAGGAAGGCGAGCTGATCAAGTGTTGGTGGGGATATGGAGGTGGAGGATATGGAGGTGGTGGCCTGAGCAAAGGTGGTTATGGAGGCGAGGAGCAAAGGTTAGCCGTGGTGGAGGTGGAGGGAGAGATCGGGATATGATGGTGGATCCCGCCTGGTGGCTCGATGGGAACCGAGAAACCAAGAATGGTCGATCCGACTGCTGCATGGAAATGTGTCTTACAAGAGAGATAGTTCTAGTTTTGTGGTTTTGATTTCCTTTATGCGTGCTCATTTTTGATTCATGTCATCACTTGTGTCTTCGAAAACTTGGTGTGTTAATTGGTTGATGAAATCGAAAAGAAGAAATGCTGAATTTTAATTTATTCTCTGTTAAAAAAAGCCCTAAACCTTGAACCCTAAAAACCCTAAACCCTAATCCCTAAACCCTAAAACCCTAAACCCTAAAACCTAAACCCTAAACCCTAAACCCTAAACCCTAAACCCTAAACCATAAACCTAAACCCTAAACCCTAAACCCTAAACCCTAAAAACCTAAAAACCTAAACCTAAACTAAATAAACCTAAAATAAAATAAAAACAAAACCTAAACTAAATTAAATAAAATAAAATAAAACTTAAAGTAAAACCTAAACCTAAACCTAAAATAAAATTAAATAAAATTAAATTAAAATAAAATAAATAAATAAAACTAAACTAAACTAAAAAATAACCCTAAATAAAATAAAAACTAAATGTAAAATAAAAAATATACCTAAAATAAAATAAAATAAAAATGAAATGAAAACCTAAACCTAAAAAGTAAACCTAAAAAAACCCTAAAAAAATAAAAATTAAAACTTAAACCCTAAACTAAAATAAATAAAATAAAATAAACCTAAACCTAAAATAAACAAAATAAAATAAACCAAAATGTAAACTAAAATAAATAAAACCTAAGCCTAAACCATAAACCCTAAACTAAAAATAAACCTAATCCTAAACTAAAAAATAAAACCTAGAAATAAACCTAAAATAAAAGCCTAAAACCTAAACCCAAAAAAAAATAAAATAAAAACATAAACCTAAACCTAAAAATAAAAGATAAAACTAAAACCTAAAAAATAAAACAAAAATAAAACTAAATTAGAAAATAAACATAAACCTAAAACTAAACTTAGAAAATAAACTAAAATAAAAAAAAACCTGAACTAAAATAAATAAATTAAACTAAATAAAAAAACCTAAATAAAAATAAAAAATGAAATAAACTAAAATAAATAAAAATAAAATAAATAAACATAAACCTACCAATTTACTTATTTTTTAAATAATGAAGAAAAAACCCTAAACCCTAAAAGTAACCCTAAACCCGAAAAACTAACCCTAAACCCTAAATCTAAAAATAACCCTAAAACATAAACCCTAAACCCTATACCTCAAACCCTAAACCCTAACCCTAACCATAAACTTTAAACCCTAAACCCTAAAACCCTAAACCCTAAACTTATACTCTAAACTAACTTTAACCCCTAAGTTCTAAAGCCTAAATCCTAAACTAACCTTAAACTTGAACTAAACCTTAAAACCTAAACTAATAAAACTAAACCCTAAACCTAAACCTAAACTCCTAAGCTATAAAACCCTATACCTAAACCCTAATCCCTAACCTAAATCCTAAACTAAAGTATAAACCTAAAACCCTAAACCCTAAACCCTAAACCCCAAACTCTAAACCTAAACCTAAAGTAAATAAATAAATTAAAAAAATAAACCTAAACCCTAAAACCTAGTAAACCTAAACCTAAACCCTAAACCTAAACCCTAAACACTAAAACCCAAAACCCTAAACCATAAAACCTAAACCCTAAACCCTAAAGGATAAACCCTGAACCCTAAACACTAAAAAGCTAAAACCTAAACATAAACTAAATAAAACCTAAAAATAAAATAAATACAAAAACTTAAACGAGAATAAAATAAAATAAAAACATAAAATAAAACCTAAACCTAAACCTAAAAAGAAAAAAAACTAAACTAAATTAAAATAAAGAAAAACCTAATTAAAATAAATACTGAACCTATAATAAAAAAAATATACCTAAAATAAAATAAAATAAAAACTAAATAGAAACCAAAACCAAAAAAAACTAAACAATAAAACCTAAACATAAATAAAAATAAAACCTAAACCATAAAATAAATAAAAACCTAAACCTAAAATAAGAATAAAATACACCTAAACCTAGACTAAAATAAATAAAACCTAAACTTAAACCTCAAGTAAACTAAACCTAAACCTAAACTTAAACTAAATAAAATAAAATAAACTAAAAATAAACCTAATCCTAAAATAAAATATAAAACATAAAAATAAACTTAAAATAAAAACCTAAAACCTAAACCTAAAAAATAAAATAAAATCCAAAACCTAAACCTAAAAATAAAAAATAAAACCTAAACCTAAAAAAATAAAATAAAAATAAACTCAACTAAAAAATAAACCTAAACCTAAACCTAAACCTAAAACATAAACTAAAATAAAAAATCTAAACTAAAATAGATAAACCTAAAATAAATAAACTAAACAAAATAAAAATAAAAAATAAAGTAAACTAAACTAAATAAAAAATAAAATAAATATACTAAATAAACCTAAACCTACCATTTTGCTTAATTAAAAAAACCTTAAACCTTAAATCCTAAACCCTAAACCCTAAACCATAAACCATAAACCTTCAACCCTTAACTTTAAACCCTAAACCCTAAACTATAAACCCTAAACCCTAAAAGTATAAACCATAAAACCCTAACCCCTAAACCCTAAACCCCAAACCCTAAACCCTAGACCCTAAACCCCAAACCCTAAACCTAAACCTAAATTAACTAAATAAATTAAAAAATAAACTGAAACCCCAAAACCTAATAAACCTAAACCTAAACCTAAACTCTAAGAATGGACAGAACCTTGAAGAAAGGAACATCACCAACTAGTCAGCCTAAATCAAGGTGTAAGGAGGAAGGTTATCAAAGTGGTGGTGGGGATCTGAAAGAGGTGGGGGATATGGAGAGGAGCAAAGGGTGGCCGAGGGAGATTGAGGATTTGATGGTGGATCCCGCCACTGAGAGGCCTGATGGTTCGATGGGAACTGAGAGAATCAAGAATGATCTGACTACTTATGGAATAACGTCTTGATAGTAGAGACAGTTCTATTTATCCATGGTTTTTTATTTTCTCCTTGTGTGTTCATTTTTTATTTATGTTATCACTTGTGTCTTTGAAAACATGGTTGATGATATCCAAAAGAAGAAATGTTGAATCTGAATTTTTTCTATATTTAAAAAAAGCAAAAACCCTAAACCCCAAATAAAAACTTGAACCCTAAACCTAAAACCTAAACCCTGTACCCTAAACCCTAAAAATCCCAAACCCTAAACCCTAAACCCTAAGCCCTTAAACCTAAACCCTAAATCCTAAACCCTAAACCCCAAACCATAAACCCTAAACCATAAACCCTAAACCCTAAATTAAACCTAAACCCTAAACCCTAAAAAGATGAAAACTAAACCTAAACTAAATAAAACCTAAAAATAAAATAAATAGATAAATCTAAACAAAAATAAAATAAAAACATAAAAAGAATAAAAACATAAAAAAGAATAAAAACATAAACTAGAACCTAAACATAAACCTAAACCTAAACTTAAACTTAAAAAGAAAGTAAAATAAATAATAAATAACAAACTAAAATAAAATAAATAAAAACCTAAAAAACTAAAAATGAAACCTAAAATAAAATTAAAATAAACCTAAAATATAATAAAATAAAAACTTAAACCAAAAAAATAAACTAAAAAAATAAAACCTTAACCCTAAACTAAAAAAAAAACCTAAACTTAAAATAAAAATAAAATAAATCTAAAGCTAAACTAATATAAACTAAACTAAGATAAATAAAACTTAAACCTAAACCTAAATTAAATTAAACCTAAACCTAACATAAACTAAATAAAATAAGATAAACTAAAAATAAACCTAAACTAAAAAATAAAACCTAAAACATAAACATAAAAAAAATAAAATAAAAACCTAAACCTAAACCTAAAAATAAAAATAGAATTAAACCTTAAAAATTAAATAAAAATAATACTAAACTAAAAGTTAAACCTAAACCTAAACCTAAACCAAAAAATAAATTAAAATACAAATCTAAACTAAAATAATAAACCTAAAATAAATATACTAAACTAAATAAAAATAAAAATAAAAACAAACAAAAATTAAAATTAAAATTAAAATTAAAATAAATTAAAATAGAAAATAAAATAAATATACTTAAACCTACCATGTTACTTAATTTTTAAAAAAATAAAAATAATAAAAATTAAAAAAACCCTAACCATAAACCCTAAACCCTAAACCCTAAACCTACAACCTTAAACCCTAAACCCTAAACTGTAAAACACTAAACCATAAACCCTAAACCCTATACCCAAATACCTAAACCCTAAACCCTAAACCCAAAACCTAAACCCTAAACCCTAAACCTAATCCTTAAAACCTAAAAAACTTACACCTAAACTAAATAAAATAAAATAAAATAAATAAAAACCTAAACCTAAATAAAATAAAATAAACTAAATAAAAAATAAATAACCTAAAAAATAAAATAAACAAAATAAACCTAAAAATAAAATAAAATCTAAACCTAAAAAATAAAACTAAAAATAAAATCTAAAAATAAATAAAAAATAAAACCTAAACCCTAAACTAAAAAAATGTAAACCTAAAATAAACAAAATAAAATAAACATAAACCTAAAGTAAAATAAACTAAACTAAAATAAATAAAACCTAAACCAAAACCTAAAATAAACTAAACCCAAACCCTAAACTAAATAAAATAAAATAAACTAAAAATAAACCTAAACCTAAAGTAAAAAATAAAACATAAAAATAGACCTAAAATAAAATCCTAAAACCTAAACCTAAACAAATAAAATTGAAACTTAAACCTAAACCTAAAAATAAAAAATAAAACCTAAATGTAAAAAATAAAATAAAAAAAGTAAACTAAAAAAATAAACATAAACCTAAACCTAAATGTAAAAAATAAACTAAAATAAAAAACCTAAACTAAAATAAATAAACTAAACTAAATAAAAATTAAAAATAAACCTAAAAAAATTAAAAAATAAAATAAACTAAAATATATAAAAATAAATTAAATAAACCTAAACCTACCAGTTTACTTAATTATCTAAAAAAACCCCCTAAACCCTAAACCCTATACCCAGAACCCTAAATCCTAAACCCTAAACATTAAAACTAACCCTAATGGGCTTAGTTACCCATGTGTATTTGCTTAGTCTAAATTATAAATACAACTACTTGGGATTATATGTATATTTAGCTAACCTCTATTTTGCAAGTGTACTTAGATTTCTTTTCCCACAAGATGTAAGTTTTGCAATAGGAATTAGGATTAGTGCTATGGGGGATTAGGATGAGCAGTGGCTAGAAGGCTTTGTCCTAGGATGCCTTGTGATGGCTTTGAAGAAAGCATCTTCCAAATTAAAGAACGAAGCAAATCAAAAATGGAGATATAAAGAAAGAAGACCCCCGTAGCAGTTAATACAATTAGAATTTTTCATCTTCTCTCTTCGTGACGATGGTTCAAACCGGGCCTTTTATTCTTTTAGAATAGTTTATAAAATTATTTGATGTTATGTTTACATTCTGCATTAAGATGGCATGCATTTCATAGTTTCTTAAATGATTGATGCTTTAATGTGTGGCTTGGATACGATTAGGCTTTTAGGATTAAAAATAACTTTTCTACCCAACTAATCACTCATAACTAAATTTTAAACAACTCATAGCCTCAACATAAAGCCTAAGACATAAATAAGATAATTAAAAGATTTAGCAACCCCTTGGTTGTATGGTTGTATGTTTCACATCATGCATGCATATTCTTTCTCTCTTGAACATGAAGGAGCTCCATCCTTGCACGATAAAGAAATGCTTGACCTATGAGGGCACCCCTTATGGTGGAGAACACCTTCTTCTAGTTGATTTGACCCATAACCTATTTCATCATGCATTTAAGCAAATGTAATTATAAAGCCTCTATCAAAATGATGTGTCTAAAATGAAATAAAATTTGAAAATATTTGCATCTATAGATTAAGTCATATGTTTATACCACTCATGCTCTAGTCTCTTAGGGAGTGTGTTTAGGACTTTAGTCCCTTTCTAATTAAATAACTACCCTAGCTATCTTGCAATTCATAAGACCGAACTACATGGTTTTAAAACCATAGGAGAAGTTAGCTAGTGACCACTCCAGGCGATTATAAGTCCAGAAGTCAGACAATTTATTATCTCTTGTGGAGGTAAACCCTTATGTCCACCTATCTCATAGATTTAGGTCATCCTAAAGCTCCCTAGATTTAGGATTTGAGGTTGCTATTTCTTTTGGGCTATGAGCATAAATCCGTACCTCTTAAGCATTCCCACAATCTTCTGTTGGTTGAGTATAAGCCCTAGTAATCTAATTAAATTTCAACTCAAAACATATAAATCTAATCGACTTCAAAATTATAAAGACCAATAATAGGATAGATTGGAATGTTCACTAGGCTTCTTAGTATCATGAGCATTTCTAACTTAATTCATTTGGATTCCAAAAATAAGTCTTCTCCTTGCACTTGCCCAATTGATTTTCCAAATACAACCAATCTTTTGATAGTAACCTTAAAATCTTTGGAGATGATAATTTTCTACTTTAATCTAAAGTATTCTTAGAAAATTTCATTTTCTAAGATGTAATTAACTATGGAGGCTTGCATCCATACGAAACTTAAGAACTTGGTTTAATATAAACCCTGTTGTATTCATCCATGTAATATAGGAGAAAAATCTCTCATACATTCGAAGACCCATCATGCCTTAGGAGTCCTTATTACATGAATAAGTCCATTGTAGAGTGATGCCTCTATCTTTTGATATAGTATATCATACCTCAATGTTATTCCCGATCACCTCAAGAAGTACCATCCCTACGATCTACATGGTGTCCCCCTCCATACATTTGAAACCTAAACCCCTGCTAGTAATGTGTGATGTATGGGCCTCATGAGCCCTCTCCTGACGAATCTTCATCCCTACAGAGATAACTATCAAGATCAAACTAAAAAATTCAACAAACTCGAGACCAGACACTACCCGCATACAACAAAATAGAGGCCGATGTACGACCTCCTACTCCTAGAAAATGTAGGCTGTAAGTGCACCACTAGAGGAGGCAATGAACGGATCCTTTGGGCATCCTCTCTGTCTGATCCCGAGAGAGGATAAAATTGATTTTTCATAAGTAGTGGTGAACTGATCATAGGAGACTCATCCATGGCCTATCCAAAACAAAACCTAAACCCTAAACCCTAAAAAAATAATAATAAAAACTAAATTAAAATAAAATAAATAAAAACCTAAACTAAACTAAAAAAAATAAAATAAACTTAAAAATAAAAAACCTAAATAATATAAAAACAAGATGCAAAATAAAAATAAAATAAACCTAAAATAAAATAAAAAAACTAAAAAAAAACCTAAATTGAAAAAATAAATCTACAAATAAAACTTAAAAATAAATAAAAAATTAATCTTAATGCCCTAAACTATAAAAAACCAAAACCTATACAAAATAAAATAAACATAAACCTACACTTAAAAAAACTAAACTAAAATAAATAAAACCTAAACCCTTAACCCTAAACCTTAAATCATAAATAAACCTTAAACCCTAAATCTAAATCCTAAACCCTAAACCCTAAACCTTAAAACACTAAACCCAAAACCCTAAACCCTAAACCGTGAACCCTAAACCCTAAACCCTAAACCTTAAACTCTAAAAAGCTAAAAACCAAAACCTAAACTAAATAAAACCTAAAAATAAAATAAATAAAAAAATAAACCTAAATAAAATAAAATAAAAACCTAAACTAAAATCTAAACCTAAACCTAAACCTAAAACTAAAAATAAAATGAAATAAAAAATATTAAATAAATAAAAATAAAATAAATAAAAACCTAAACTAAACTAAAAAATAAAATAAACCTAAAAATTAAAAACCTAAATTAACTAACCCTAAACCCTAAACTCGAAACCCTAAATCAGAACCCTAATCATCCTAACACTAACCCTAAATCTAAACCCTAAACTCAAGTTTAAAACCTAACTAAACCCTAAACCAACCCTACACTAAACCTAAAACTAAAACCCTAAAGCTAAATAAACAAGAAACCCTAAACCCCAAACCTAATCTAACCTAAACCCTGGGCCATCCCTAAACCCTAAAACCTAAAAAACCCAAAACCTAAACCTAAACTAAACCCTAAACCTAAACTTAACCCTAAACTCCCCTAAACCTAAAACACTAAACCCAAAAACCTTAAAACCTAAACTAAACCCAAACTACCTAACTTAAACCCTAAACCTAAACAAAAACCTAACTAACTAAAAACTTAAATAAACCTTAACCCTAAAAACTAAAAACTAAAACCTAAACTAAATAAAACCTAAAAATAAAATAATAAATAAACCAAAACCCAAAAAAAAAAATCCTAAACTAAAACATAAAACTAAACCTAAACCTAAACCTAAACCTACAAATAAAATAAAATAAAAAATAAAAACTAAATTAAAATAAAATAAATAAAAACTTAAACTAAACTAGAAAAATAAAATAAATCTAAAAATAAAAAAACCTAAATAATATAAAAACTAGATGCAAAATAAAAACAAAATAAACCTATAATAAAATTAAAAAAACTAAAAAAAACCTAAATCAAAAAAATAAACCTTAAAATAAAACTTAAAAATAAATAAAAAATTAATCCTAAAGACCTAAACTAAAAAAAACCTAAACCTAAAATAAACAAAATAAAATAAACATAAACCTACACTTAAATAAACTAAACTAAAATAAATAAACCCTAAACCCTAAACCCTAAACCCTAAACGCTAAAAACCTAAAAACCAAAACCTAAATTAAATAAAACCTAAAAATAAAATAAATAAAATACTAAACCAAAATAAAATAAAATAAAAACCTAAACCTAAACCTAAAACTAAAAATAAAATTAAATAAAAATATAAAATTAATAAAAATAAAATTAATAAAAACCTAAAGTAAACTAAAAAATTAAAAAAAAACCTAAAAAATTAAAATACTAAATAAACTAACCCTAAACCAAAAACCCTAAACCCTAAACACTAAACCCTATACCATAAACCCTGAATCATAAATCCTAACACTAACCCTAAATCCTAAACCCTAAAGCCTAAAACCTTGAACCTTCAACCCTAAACTAACCCTAAACACTAAACCCTAAACCCAAAAAACCATAAAGCCTAAAGCATAAACTGTAAACCCTAAACCCTAAACCTTAATCTAACCCTAAACACTAAGCTAACCCTAAACCTTAAACCCAGAAAACCCAAAACCCTAAAGCCTAAACACTAAACCCTAAATCTAAACTGAAAACCATAAAACACTAAACCCAAAACCAATAAACCATAAACCCTAAACCCTAAATCTTAACCCTAAACACAAAACCTAAACCCAAAACCCTAAACTTAAAACTAAACCTAAACCTAAGCTAAATCTAAATTAAACTCAAACCTAAACTTAAACCTAAACCTAAACCCTATCCTAAACTAAACTAAGCTCTAAACCCTAAACCCTAACTACACTAAACTTGAAACTAAATCTAAACCTAAACCTATAACTTTTTAAACTAAAATATAAACCCTAAAAACATGAAACCCTAAACCCTAAACCCCAACAATCCTAAACCCTAAATCATAAACATTAAACCCTAAACCCGAAACCCTAATCCTAAAATGCTAAACCCTAAAAACATAAACCCTAAACTCTAAACCCTAAAACTAACCCTAAACCCTAAACCCTAAACCTTCAACATGAAACACTGAATCGTAAATAATAAAACCCTAAACCCTAATGCCTAAACCCTAAACCCTAAGCCCTAAACCCTAAAAGCCTAAACCCTAAATCATAAAACATACAACCCTAACCCCTAGACCCTAAACCTTAAAAGAGTAAACCTAAATTAAATAAAACTTAAAAATAAATAAATCAAATACCTAAATTTAAAATAAATAAGAACCTAAACTTAAACCTAAACATAAAAATAAAATAAAATAAAAAATTATAAAGTAAACTAAAATAAAATAAATAAAAACCTAAACTAAACTAAACAATAAAATAAACATAAAAATAAAAAACCTAAATAAACTAAAAACTAAATGTAAAATAAAAATAAAATAAAACTAAAATAAAATAAAATAGAAACTAAATAAAACCCTAAACCTAAAAAATAAACCTAGAAATAAATAAAAAATAAAACCTAAACCTTAAACTAAAAGAACCTTAAAACTAAAATAAACATAAACCAAAATTAAAATAAACTAAACTAAAATAAATAAAACCTAGACCCTAAACTAATCCTAAACCTAAACCCTAAACTATAAACCTGAAACTATAAACACTAACACAAACCCTAAATCCTAAACCCAAAACCATAAAGCCTAAAACCTTGAACCTTAAACCCTAAACTACCCTATACCATAAACCCAAAACCCAAAAAATCCTAAAGTCTAAACCCTAAACCCTACACCAAAAACCCAAAACCCTAAGCTAACCTTAAACCCTAAACCATAAAAACCCAAAACCCTAAATCCTGAACACTAAACCCTAAATCTTAAACCCTAACACTAAACCATAATCCCTAAACCCTAAAACACTAAACCTTAAACCCTAACCTCAACCTAAAACCTCCCACTTAAACCTAAACTAAACCTAAACTAAACCCTATGAAATTCTAAACACTAAACTTAAACTCCTAAACTAAACCTAAACCCAAAGTCTAAACCTTAAATCTAACTTAACCTAAACCTAGAATTCAAACTTAAACCTATAACCTAATATAAATCCAACTTAAACCCTGAAAGTTTAAACTAAACCTGCTACCTAAACCCAAAACCTTAAAAACCCTAAACTCTAAATCCTAAACACTAAACCCTAAACCCTAAACCCTAACCTTAAAATACTAAACCCTAAAACTCTAAACCCTAAACTCTAAACCCTAAACACAAACCCTAAACCCTAAACCCTAAACCCTAAAACCCTAAACCCTAAAGCCTAAACAATAAACCCTAAATCATAAAACCCTGAATCCTAAATCTTAAACCCTAAACCGTAAACCATAAAACTTACAACATAGACCCTAAACCCATAAAAATGTAAACCTAAACTAAATAAAACCTAAAAATAAAATAAATAAAAATTTAAATCTAAATAAAATAATATCTTAAACTTAAACTTAAACCTAAAAAAAAAAAAAAAAAAAAAACTAAACTAAAATAAAATAAATAAAAACCTAAATTAAACTAAAAAATTAAATAAACCTAAAAATAAAAAGCCTAAATAAACTAAAAAATAAACATAAAATAAAATAAAATTAAATTAAATTAAAATAAAATAAAAAGTAAATAAAATCCTAAACCTAAAAAAGAAACCTAAAAATAAATAAAAAAATTAAACCTAAACCTCAAACTTAAAAAAAAATGTAAGCTTAAAATAAACATAAACCTAAATTAAAATAAACTAAACTAAAAATAAATAAAACCTAACCTTAAACCTTAAACCCTAAATCCTAAACCCCAAACCCTGAACCCTGAACCCCCTCGTGATGCTCTCTGGTGATTGCGATTTCCCTTTCATTTTCATTGCGGCTTGGCCGATTTCTGATCATTCTCGATCATAATTTTCCATATTTATCTCTGATTAACCGCTAATGTGAGTTTCCCTTCGCTCTTTCAATGGTGGAGGAGTCACTTTCTACGTAGCCATGCTTTTCTAACTTGGAGGCGTCGGCTAGGGCATCAGATTTACATGGAATTATGGATCTAAAATCATCCGCTACTCTACCTGTAGTTAAGTCCTTCAAGGATGCATTATTTGGTAAGAATCTTTCCCCTATTTCTTCGGTGAATTTGATCTCGACCTCATTTCATGGGATGCCTGCTGTTATGTGCTCGGATCTAGACGTGGAAAAGTTGGCGGAGCCTTTTGAATTCTCTTTAGTGGATAAATTTCTTTACGCCGACCAACTCTCGATAACATCCGATCATTTTTTCATAGCCTTAAACTTTCAAGCGTTTTCACTATCGGATTGATTGATTCTAGGTATATTTTAATTCAGCTCTCTAATGACTTAGATTACTCAAGAGTCTTTGCCCGTCGCTCTTACTTTGTGTTTAATTGTCAAATGCGACTAAATGGTCTCCTCTTTTGATATAAAAGAGGAATTCCCAATTATTCCTATATGGCTAGCTCTTCCTAATATGAGAATACATTATGTTACACATCAATTTCTCTTTGCGTTGGGGCTCTCTTTGATCGGCCTCTTCAAATTGATCAGGCCACCACTACGAGATCATGACCTTCTGTTGCTCGTATTTTGGTTGAGATTGATATTACTAAAAAGCATCCTAAAGAAGTTTGGACTCTGAGAAATTTGGTTATAATCAAAAAGTGGAATTTGAGAATTTCCCTATTTTTTGCATACATTATAAGATACATGGCCATGATCAATCTGAATGTTTATGTTGCATCTTCATCATAAAAGAATAAATTATTGAATCCTAATCCTACTCTATCAAATGAAAAAATCAATAAATTTGCTTATGTGCCTAAAGTCACTCAAAATGGGAATCATCCCCCTACCCCTACTCCTTTTTTATCCATTGATTTGCCTATTGGAGAGCAATCTGAACAAGTTACAAATATTGCTTCTGAGGTTTGTGAGGAGGCTAATGATATCTTACTTAACATTGCTTCTAATTGTTATAATTTGGCTCATGATAATACTTTGACTCACTCTAACCTACCCCTTTTGGCTAATGAACTCGAGGAGACAAATTCATAAATTGATCTTTGATGAAAGAGCAAAATATGAAAACTGTTGATCCTTTGATGATGGAACAAAATCTGAAAAGTAATTCTGAAAATGAGCATGAGATGTATATTAATGGCATCACAACCTCTCTTCTACTACCCTTCAGTGATACACATAACCCTCTTTCTCGCCTTAATTCATTAATCAAGAAGTGGAAATTACCATTAGGAATGCTTTGACTGATACAAGACCTATTCTGAATATCACAAATCACTCTCTCTCGGATGGGGATACTTTGGACAAAGATAGACCTTTTCAAACAATTTTAAAAAAAATCCTTAAAGCTAGAATGTTCACTAATAGCTCCACTAGAACTACTAGATCTTCTCTAACCTCCCTTAAATAACTTCATATACTTTTCTTTTCTTCTTGATTTTAATTTCTTTAGTTATCTATTTTCCTTTCTTTCCTTTTTAATTATGATCAATTTACTTATTTGGAATGTTAGGGGTATTGGGACTCTCATTGTTCGCAACCATATTAAAAGTCTTTATCATACTCATAACATAGCCTTACTTGTTGTTATTGAACCATTCATACACTCTTCTAAGATCAACCATGTTGCTAGAATGCTTGGCTTTCAAAATTTCTTTTATTATATTAGTAATAAATTTTGGTGTTTTTGGAATAATTTAGTCAACATCTCTATCCTTGATGATCTTCAACAATTGGTTAATGTCCACATCTTATTGGGTGAATTTTTTGTTCTTGGTTCCTTTATTTATGCTTCTTGTAATAGAGCTGGTAGGAACATCCTTTGGGATAACTTAAGAACTTTTTCCTCCTCGGTCAACAAACCCTAGTTGATTGGGGGTGATTTCAACACTATTCTCTCTTCCCCGAAAAGAAGGGGAGGTTGCTCTCTTAACATTCATTCCATGGAATAATTTTTTGATATGATTCTTGATTGCAATCTGATTGATATTGGCTTTACGGGCTCCTACTATACGTGGCATAACTCTAGACTCTAATAGCGGCTTGATAGGACTCTTTTTAATTCTCTTTGGATCAATCAATGGCCCATTACTGTAAACATTTGAGCGTAACTTTGTCGATCATGCTCCACTTTGATTTATGTAAAAATCCCTCCAAGATTATCCCCCACTTCTTTTAGATTCCAAAATATGTGGATCCAACACATTGATTTAATAAATGTTGTATCCATTAACTGGATGGCCCCTCTTCATCTGGATAATTTTGTTAAGGGAATGATTCGCCTCTGGCTTAAGCTTAAAAGGCTTAAACAAAATAGAAATTGGTGGAACAAGCATCATTTTAAAAATCTTTTTGCTAATCTCAATAATTTGGAACAATTAGTTTGTTCTCTTGAAGATGCTGTTTTGACTGACTCTACTAAACTTGAGGAGTTGAATGTAGCTAAAGATAACTTGGTTAAATATCAAAATATGGAAGAAACCTACGCTAGCAAACATATTTGGTGATAGAAATACTTTCCATGCTCTTTTCAAAAATAAGAAAGCCTTAAACTCTATTCAAAAATTAAAAATGATAACGGAAGCTGGATCACTGATAACGGAAGCTGGATTACTAATGGTGACATCCACTTTCTTAGTTTGCGTCCTACGAAAGATGAGATTGGTAGTATTCTCAATAGCATGAACACTGATTCTGTTGCTTGCCTTGAAGGCTACACGACTCAATTTTTTTAGCATTATTGGCCTATTATTAAGTCGACTGTTGTGTTGATTTTTTTGATGGAAATCCTTTACCTAGATATTTTCTAGCACCTCCATTGTTCTCATTCCCAAAATTAATAATCCTAATTTGGGGCAATTTCAACTATCGCCTTTGCACCTTCTTTCATAAACTCATTGCTAAATTAATTGCCAATAGAATTAGTCCACCTTACAATTATTTTCCCAACCAACCTGGCTTTGTTAAAGGTAGCTCGACAAGATTCTTCTAGCCCAAGAGTCGATTCATGACATTGATGCTTCTACCGTGGTAACATCCTTTTCAAACTGGACATCTCTAAAGCTTTTGACAACCTCTCTTGGAATTTCCTCCAAATTCTTCATTTCTTTAGTTTTTCTGACTATTTTATCCGCCTCATTAAAAATTGTATTACCAATGTTTGGTTCTCTGTTATCATGAATGGTGTGTCCCTAGGTTTTTTCCCTTAGATGCATGGTTTGAGATAAGGAGATCCCTTATCTCCGTCTCTTTTATTGTTGCTATTGAATATCTTTCGAGGAACCTTAATGATCTTTTTAACAATAATCCTAGCATGTTTTTTAGAACTCAAGGTGGTCTTCCTGTCAACCATCTTAGTTTTGCTGATGACTTCATAATCTTTTGCAATGCCTCTATTCATCACATTAAAACTATTAAGAATCTTTTAAATAAATTTGGTAACAAAAGTGGTTTCTTTCTTAACGAAGGTAAAAGTTGTTTCATTCCTTCCTCTAAAATCCCTAGTAATAGGATAAACCAAATCTTGAGAATTACTAATTTTCAAAGAACAACAACTTCCTATTAAATATCTTGGTGCTCCGCTTTTAAAGGTCAAAAGATCACATCTCTTTGATGAGCTAATCCAAAAAAATAAAATTTCTTGGGAATTCCATTTACTCTCATTTGGTGGTTCACTTTGATTAAGAGCACCCTTAACTCCATGCCTTTATATCTCATTCAAACCATTGTGCCGACCAATTCTACCATTAACAAAATTGAGTGTCTCCTTAACAAATTCTTTTAGGGTTCTAACAACTCCTCTAAAAGAATGCACTGGACCTCTTGGTATAAAAGCTATGGCACTCTTGTTGAAGGTGGTCTTGGATGTAAGCCAATCAAAGAACCTATCACTGCTTTTTCCTATAAACTTTGATGGAATTTTAGGAGCAACAATAGTCTTTGGGTTAATTTCATGACTGTCAAATACTGCCAGGGTAAACACCCTCTCATTTGCCCCTATAAAGCGGGAGACTCTCCTATTTGGAAAAGACTTTGTTCCATAAAATGGGAAGCCAAATCATTAATATCTTAGGGGATTAACTCTGAAACTTCTTTCTTTTGGCAAGATAACTAGACTGGAGGTGGGTCCATTGATGATTTACTTTCTACCCACTTCACTGCTACTATTAAAGTGAACTCTTTCTGGCAGAATAATATGTGGAACAATAGTAAGGTTACTGATTATATTCCTTTCTCTCTTTTAAATAAGCTTACTATTATTCCTATCACTCCTAGCAATCATGATCAGATCCTTTTTAACCTTTCTCAAAATGGTGATTTCAACCTTAACAATGTGTGGATTCATATTAATGAAGCTCATGATTTCTCCAATGTGTTTTTTAAACTTTGGAATAACACTATTCCTATTTTTTATTCAGTTCTAACTTGGTGTATTTTGAAAATGTTCATCCCTGTTAACTCCTTGTGGGGTAAAGGTTTTTACTTACCTTCAAAATGTTATCACGCTTTCACATTGAGAATGTGAATCATGTATTTAACGAGCCATTACTTCCAAACTTTGGATTTGGTATGATGATATCTTTAATATTGTCAAATTCAATGGCTCCTTAACTTTATACCAACTTCTTGAAGTTTATTTTAAAACCACTATTAAAGGCCGCATTAAAGTCATAACTGTTATCACTCTTATTTGGTTCATATGGATGGACAGAAATGATGCAAAACATGGTGGGATTCCTATGAACCGCATGAGGATAATTGCTAGAATTAAAAATAAAACCTGTGACTTTTTTAATGCCAATTTAATTCAAAGGCTGTAAATTTATGGCCAATAAACTAGGTTTTAACTTATCGGATCCACCCATTAAAATTAACACTGATGGCTCTGTCTCTCAAAATGCTTCTGACTGTGGTGACATTTTTAGAAACCTTAATGGTAAAGTCCAATGTGCTTTTGCTTACCCTCTTAATACTTGCTCTATTCCTTTTGCTGAGCTAATGGCTATTTACAAAGCAATTGAGATTTGCCTTCAAAAAGGTTGGCTCAATATTTGGATTGAGGTGGATGCCCTATTTCTAATTGATCTGTTGACTTCCACTAAAATGGGCAATACATGATTGTACTATCTACTCAAGCAGACTAGGGCTCTCTTTTCTCAACTCTATTTTAAAATCACTCATGTGTGACGTGAGGGTAATGCATGTGTTTATTACCTTGCCAATCTGGGTGCTAGATTAGATGGCATAAAATTCTTTGATCATATTACACTTCCTAAACATTTGTGTGATTTGGTTAATTTGGACAATACCGATTTACCTCATAAATTAATCCATCCTATTGATTGGCTCGTTATATTACTTAATCAGATGATCAACTTCTATTTGGTGTTATTGTTTCTCTAGATTTTGTTGATGCATCATCCTGATACCCCTTTCTAGTTATTTGCTGATCTTTGTGGCATCTGTTGTTGGTTTAATTACTTTAACCTTATTTGGGGTCTTACTATTTCTACGCTGTTTCCACTGTTAATGGTCAGGATTGGAATTACTTCTTGATTTCCATCTAGCCTATTTTTACTGATGCTGTGGGATTAGTTGTTGGTCTATTTTTATGTGTCTTGATGGATTTCAAAGATGGCTTCCTTTGAACCATTCTTGACTCTATATTGTTCCACTACTTTTTACTAAATTTTTCTATGGAGGGTGCAATATATGTTTTACTGTTTTAATTGTTGGCTACGAGCTTTTTGGGTCTTATGACTTACAGGCTGCTTTTAGGGTTAGTTTTCTGATTGCTTTTGCTAACCTCAACTTCCCAACCTGTAAAGAGAGAAACTGCAATAACCTTGTTATTATTATTGTCTCTTTGTAGGATTAGACTTACTTAATGATTTCCTTCCAGTCTGCTTTTATTGAGGATGTTAGTTTAGCTGCAAGCCTACTCTCCTTTGTCTTGTAAAATTTCAATGATGGCTTCCTTTTGAACCCCTTTTATGTCTATGTTGCATCACTATTTTTTATTAGCTTTTCCTATGGTGGATGCAATAATTGTATTGCTATTTTATTTGTTGGTTGTTGGAATTTTGGATCTTATGTCCAACAGGCTTCCTCTGAGGTTGTTTTGTATCTTCTTGATAACCCTTTCTGGTTAATTGCTAATCTGTATCGCCGTTGGATTAATTACCCTAACCTTTTGGGGTCTTACTTCTAGTTTCCACTTAATGGTAAAGTATTTGTCACGAGGGATATGTATTACCTTATGCTTTACTTTCGCTTACTTTCTCTCGATCAACTAGATGACTTCTTGCCATCAATATTTTGTTAGTCCTAATCTATTTTTTCATTATATGGTTGTGTTCTATCTCTTTTCATTTTTTTGGAAATCTAGCTCATGACTTTGTATCAATGTTTAATTGCTATATTTTTGTATACTTCATGACAGCCCTAATTTATCTATTTTTCTCCTTTATTATGGATGTGGCCCTCTTATGCTCCCTAACCTCACCTCCACAACCGTAAGGAGAGAAACTGCAATACCTCTACTATAACTTCTTCTTTTAGGATTGAACCGCTTCTTGATTTCCTTCCATTTATTTTTCATGTGTGGGCTTAGTTATTCTATTTTTGTGTGTCTTGAAGGATTTCAAAGATGGCTTTCCTTTGAACCACTTTCGACTCTAGGCTGTTCCACTATTTTTTACTGGTTTATCTTATGGTGGGTGCAATAAATGTTTTGATGTTTTAATTGTTGATTGGATTTTGGTCTTATGTCGAGCAAGTCGCTTTTGGGGCTATTTTTTTTGCTTTTGCTAACCTCACCTTACCAACTGTAAGGAGAGAACCCATACCCTTGTTATTATTATTGTCTCTTTTGGATTGGACTTACTTAATGATTTTTTTCCGCCTACTTTACCGAGATGGTAGTTTAGCTACAAGATGCTCTCTTTGTCTTGAAGGATTTCAATGATGGCTCCTTTTGAACCCCTTTTGTGTCTATGTTGTACCACTATTTTTTATTGTCTTATCTTATGGTGGGTGCAATATTTGTATTGCTAATTTAATTGTTGGTTGTTGGAATTTTGGATCTTATGTCCAACAGGCTTCCTCTGAGGTTGTTGGTTATTTGTTGGCTTTTATTTTTTCGCTTGATTTTGTTATTTGCATCTGGGCTGCAGTTAATCACCACATGTTTGTGGTCTATCTAAACTGATGTTGTTTTTTCCATTTTGGTTCAGTTAGTCTTGTCCAGATCACTATGATTATGCTATTACCTACTTGGAAATTAACTTAAATCGTATTCGAATGGGTGATTTTATGGCCATCTTGTCGTTATTTGCTATCTTGGTTGTTATCGACCGGATTATATACCAAATTGTGGGGTTGTCTATCATGTCCAACAGGCTGCTTTTGGGGTTGTTTTTCTATTTGCTTTTGCTATCCTCACCTTCCCAGCCTGTAAGGAGAGAAACTGCAATACCCTTGTTATTATTATTATCTCTTTGCAAGATTGGACTTAATGATTTCTTTCCAGTCTGCTTTCACTGAGGATGTTGGTTTAGCTGCAAGCCTACTTTTCTTTGTTTTGAAGGATTTCAATGATGGATCTCTTTTGAACCCCTTCTGTATCTATTTTGTATCTCTATTTTTCACTGGCTTATCTTATGGTGGGTGCAATCATTGTATTGTTGTTTTAATTGTTGGCTGTTGGATTTTCGAGTCCTTTGTCCAAATAGTACCTTTATGGTTGTTGCTTGTTGCTTATTTTTATGATTGTTTTAATGTTTGCAATCAGTGATCAATCGGTGCATCACGTTTATGCTATTGCCTACTTTGATGATACCTTATGCACTATCTATTCTGAATGGGTGGTTTTTTGGCCAGCTTGCTATTTTTTTTATCTTGGTTGTTATCGAACTTATTATCGGTTTTAATCCCAAAGTCGCTTGTCTCTTATTGTCTTAATTTGGAGCTATTTGTGGTGGGGAGTAGCTTATTATATGTGCCTTTTGGTCCACCTAATCTGTTATTGCATTCCCATCTTATCTCTGTTAAACTTCTGCATTTCCTATTAAAATTTGAGTTTGGGTTATGCTATTTTTCTATACACTTGCTGGTTATTAACTTCATATATGTCCTATATGTTTGGGTTGGAGTTATTTACATGCTTGTTTATTTTCCTTGCTGGATTTCAACAGGCTTTTGAAGTAGTTGTGTAGTGCTTCTTTCCTCTGCCTAACCCTTTCTTTTCTGGTGGGTATTCATGTAATCAATTAAACCCTTGCCTGTTAAAATGGATCTGAATTTCATTTTCATGTGTTTAGGGTTTCACATGCCATGTTGACTATATTGATGATGTTTACTCTGCATGGGATCCCCTTACCCATTCTGTTCTTTGCTATATCCTTTTCTATCATGTATATGGCTTTGCTTAGGTTTCCAGATACTAAGGCTCAAAAGAATTTCAACAAATGGTTGTTATCTTCCCACAGGTTTGTTGGCTATGATGGCTGTGATGATTTCACTCCTTTTTAGTTAGGTAGTAACTCTTGTGTTGTAACCCTTCGTTTGATGCTCATATTTGCATCTGCCCCAATTTGATGTGACCGAGCCCCAGCCTTCTATCACACTACTTTATAATCTTTCTCAATTTATGCTGCTTTAAATTTTCATTTTATCTGTATTACTTTAACTTTAACTGCTCTAATTTCTATCTTTCTACAATTTTGCAGGTGCAATTCTCTTGTTCTCCTGCAGGTTTGCTCCCTAGTGTAATGCATTCTCTCGTCCTGAAGAGCTTTGGCCGTAATCTATCCATTGGCTTATCTATGTTAATCAATTTGTATCTTTTGCTTTCCTTTACTCTTTTATTTTGCTTTTGGTTGTACTTAGATAGGAGATTACTCTCTACGCTGATTGTAGCTCTTTGAGAAGTAATTGTGGAGTTTATCCCCTTTAAGGATCTTGTAACCCTCTTTTTGTGGCAATAAAATTCCCTTTATATGGGGTTTTCAAAAAAAAAAAACCCCTAAACCCTAAACCTTAAACTCTAAACTAAAAATACTAAACCATAAACCATAAGAACCTATAAACCTAAACCTAAACTAAATATAACTACAAAAAAAAAAAACCTAAACTTAAATAAAATAAAAAAATAATAAATAATAAAAAATAAACTAAACCTAAATAAAATAAATAAAATAAAATTAAATAAAATATAAAATCTAAACTAAACAAAGTAAATAAAACCTAAACTAAACTAAAAAAATTAATAAACCTAAAAATAACCTAATAAAATAAAATAAAATCAACCCTAAACTCTAAACCTAAACATAAACCCTATAAACCCTAAACCTAAACTAAAAAACTCCTAAACCTAAAACCTCTAAATTTAAACTAAAAACCTAATTTAAATAATCCAACTTAACTAACTAACTAATAAAAACCTTTAAACTAAATCTTAAAATACTAAACCCTAAAACCTAAACCCTAAACCTAAACTTAAACACAAACCTAAACTAAACTAACCCTAAACTATAAACCCTAAAACCTAAACCTAAAGAAATTATAAACCTAAACTAAACCAACCCTAAACCCTAAACCCTAAACTATAAACTAAAACCTAAACCCTAAACCTAAAAAAAAAATAAACCTAAACTAAATAAAACCAGAAAATAAAATAAATAAAAACCTAAATCAAAATAAAATAATAACCTAAACTTAAACCTAAACCTAAAAACAAAAATAAATTAAAAAAATAAAAACTAAAATAATATAAAATAAATAAAAACCTAAATTAAACTAAAAAATTAAATAAACCTAAAAATCAAAACCTAAATAAAACTAAATCAAAATAAAATAAATAAATAAAATCCTAAACCTAAAAAAGAAACCTAAAAGTAAATAAAAAATTAAACCTAAACCTTAAACTAAAAAAATGTAAACCTAAAATAAACATAAACCTAAATTAAAATAAACTAAACTAAAATAAATAAAACCTAAACCTTAAACCCTAAACTCTAAACCCTAAACCCCAATCCCTAAACCCTGAACCTTAATCCCTAAACTGAAAACCCTAAACTCTAAACCCTAAAAACCTATAAACCTAAACCTAAGCTAATTATAACCTGTAAATAAAATAAATAAGAAAACCTAAATTTAAATAAAATAAAAAATAATAAATAATAAAACCCTAAACTAAAACCTAAACCTAAACCTAAAGGTAAAAATAAAAATAAATAAAATATAAAAGCTAAACTAAAACAAAGTAAATAAAAACCTAAACTAAACTAAAAAATTAGAATAAACCTAAAAAATAACATAAAAATAAAATAAGAGCAAAATAGAAACCTAAACCTATGCAATATAAAAAAATAAAAAAAAATAAAACCTAAACCCTAGACTAAAAAAAACCTAAACCTAAAATAAAAATAAAATAAACCTAAAATAAAATTTAAATAAACTAAACTAAAATAAATAAAATCTAGACCTAAACCTAAAATAAACTAAAGCTAAGCCCAAAGCTAAACTAAATAAAATAAAATAAACAAAAAAAACCCAAACCAAAAAATAAACCTAAAATAAAAACCTAAAACCTAAACCTAAAAAAAGTAAAATAAAAACCTAATCCTAAACCTAAAACTAAAAAATAAAACATAAACTTAAAAATATAAAATAAAACTTAAGGCTAAAAATAAAATAAAAATAAAACTAAACTAATAAATAAATGTAAACCTAAACCTAAACCTAAAAAATAAACTAAAATAAAAAGTTTCAACTAAAATAAATAAACATAAAATAAATAAACTAAACTAAAAAAATAAACCTAAATAATTATATATAATAAACTAAATAAACCTAAACCTATCAGTTCCTTTAATTTTTTTTAAAAAAAACCCTAAACCCTAAACCTTAAACACCATATTCTAAACCCTAAACTCTAAAACTAAATTAAATAAAACTAAACCTAAACTAACCCTAAACCTAAACTAAATTTTAAACCTAAAACTAAAACTAAACATTAACTCTAACTAACTAAACCTAAACCTAAAACTAAACTAAAACTAAACTAAACCTAAACCCTAAACCCTAAAAAACTTAAACTAAAACCCTAAACCCTAAACCCTAAAATACTAAATTAAAACCTAAACTTAAAAAAAAACTTTAATCCTAAAACATAAAACCTAAAATCCTAAATGCTAAAACCCTAAACCCTAAACCTACAACCATAAACCCCTAAACCCTAAACCCTAAAACCCTAAACCCTAAACCCTAAACCCTAAACCCAAACCCTAAAACATTGAACCCTAAACCATAAACCAAAAAACCTAAAACCCAATACCTAAACACAAAACTCTAAACCCTAAACCCTAAACTCTAAACCATAAACCCTAAACCGTAAACCTTAAACCCTAAAAACCTAAAAACCTAAACCTAAACTAAATAAAACCTATAATTATAATAAATTAAATAAAACCTAAAAATAAAATAAATTTAAAAATAAACCTATATAAAATAGAAACCTAAACTAAAAACTAAACCTAAACATAAAACTAAATATAAAAATAAAATAAAAACTAAATTAAAATAAAATAATTAAAACCTTAACTAAACTAAAAAAATAAAATAAACCTAAAAATAAAAAACCTAAATAAAATCAAAACTAAACGTAAAATAAAAATCAAATAAATATAAAATAAAAACTAAATAATAACCTATACCTAAAAAATAACCCAAAAATAAAAACTAAAAATAATTAAAGAACTAAACCTAAACCCTAAACATAAAAAAAAAACATAAACCTAAAATAAACAAAAGAAAATAAACATAAACCTAAACTAAAATAAACTAAACAAAAATAAATAAAACTTGAACCCTTAATCCTAAACCCAAAACCCAAAACCCAAAACAGTAAACCCTAAACCCTAAACCCTAAAACCCTAACACCTAAACACTAAACCTTAAACCCTAAAACCCTAAACCCTAAACCCTAAACCCTAAAACCTACAACCCTAAACCCTAAACCCTAAACCCTAAACACTAAACCCCAAACCCTAAACCCTAAACCCTAAACCCTAAACTAAAAACTCTAAACCTTAAACCCTAAAACCTAAAAACATAAACCAAAACTAAATATAACCTAAAAATAAAATAAATAAAAAAACTTAAACCTAAATAAAATAAAAATAAACTAAAAAAATAAAAACAAAAACTAAAACCTAAACCTAAACCAAAACATAAACTTAAACTTAAAATAAAAATAAAACTAATAAAAACTAAATTAAAATAAAATTAAATAAAAACCTACACTAAACTAAAAAATAAAATAAACCTAAAAGTAAAACCTAAACATAAAAGAAAAATAAAATCAACCTAAAATAAAAACTAAATAAAACCTAAACCTAAGCAATAAACTTAAAACAAATAAAAAATAAAACCTAAACCTAAAATAAATGAATAAAAACATAAACCTAGACTAAAATAAACTAAGATAAAATAAATAAAACCTAAACCTAAACCTGAAATAAACTAAACCTAAACAAAAACCTAAACTAAATAAAATAAAATAAACTAAAAATAAACCTTAACCTAAAGATAAACCTAAATTAAAAACCTAAAACCCAAACCTAAAAAAAGTAAAATAAAAAGCTAAACCTAAACCTTAAAAAATAAAAATAAAATATAAACCTAAAAAATAAAATAAAAATAAAACTAAACTAGAAAAATAAATGTAAACCTAAACCTAAACCTAAAAAATAAAATAAAATAAAAAACCTAAACTAAAATAAATAAGCTAAACAAAATAAAAATAAAAAATAAACCTAAAAAAATATAAAATAAACTAAATAAACTAAATAAATCTAGACCTACTGGTTTCTTCAATTAAAATAAAACCTAAACGCTAAATGCTAAACCCTAAACAACAAATCTTAAACCTTAAAACCAAAACCATAAACACTAAAACTAACCTTAGTCCTTAAACCCTAAGCCTACAACCCTAAACCCTAAACCCTAAAAAACCCTTAACCCAAAACCCTAAACCCTAACATAAACTATAAACCTAACCCTAAACCTAAACCTAAGCTCTAACCCTAACCTAAACTCTAATACCTAAACTATAAACCTAAAACTAAACCATATAAACCCTAAACCCTAAACCCTAAACCTAAACACTAAAATCTAAACCTTAAACTAAACCCTAAAAATTAACCCTAAACCTAAGATAATCAAACTAAACTAAAAGCTAAACCTAAAGAACACTAAACCTAAAACCTAAAACCTAAACTAACCCTAAACCTAAACCTAAAATAAACCTACAACCTAAAACTAAAATAAACCTAAACTCTTAAACTAAAACCCTAAACCATAAAACCCTAAACCTAAACCCTAAATCATAAATAATGTTAAACCTAAACCCTAAGAAACCTAAACCCTAAACCTAAACTCTAAACCCTAAACCCCAAACCTAAACTATACACCTTAAACCATAAACCTTAACCCTAAAAAAAACCTAAAACCTAAACTCTAAATAAACCTAAAAATAAAATATAAATAAAATAACCTAAAGAAAAAACTTAAACTGAAACCTAAAGCTAAACCTAAACCTAATCCTGTAAATAAAATAAAATAAAATAAAAATTAAATTAAAATAAAATTAATAAAAACTTAAACTAAACTAAAAAAATAAAATAGACCTAAAAATAAAAAACCTAAATTAAATAAAAACTAGATGAAAAATAAAAATAAAATAAACCTAAAATAAAATAAAATAAAAACTAAAAAAAATTGAACCTAAAAAATAAACTTAAAAATAAAACTTAAAAAATAAATAATAAATTAAACCTAAAGCCCTAAATTAAAACAATCTTAAACCTAAAATTAATAAAATAAAATAAACATAAACCTAAACTTAAATAAACTAAACTATAATAAATAAAACCTAAATCGTAAACCCAAAACATAAACCCTATAACTCTAAACCCTAAACCCTAAACCTTAAACCTTAAACCTTAAACCCTAAACCCTAAACTCTACAAACCTAAAAAGCTAAACCTAAACTAAATAAAACTAAAAAATAAAATAAATCAAAAAACTAAACCTAAATAAAATTAAATAAAAATGTAAACTAAAATCTAAACCTAAACCTAAACCTAAACCTAAAAATAAAATGAAATAAAAAGATATAAAATTAACAAAAATAAAATAAATAAAAACCTAAAATAAACTAAAAAATAAAATAAACCTAAAAATAAAAAAACCTAAATAAAATAATACCTAATCATTAAATTAAAAAAAAAATTAACATAGAAAAATAAAATAATAAACCTTAAAACCTAAAATTAAAAAAATAAAACCTAAACCCTAAACAAAAAAAAAACCCAAACGTAAAACAAAAATAAGTAAACCTAACCATAAACTAAACTAAAATTAATAAAACATAAACCTAAACCAAAAATAAACTAAACGTTAACTTAAGCCTAAAATAAATAAAATTAAATAAACTAGAAATAAACTTAAACCTAAACTAAAAAATAAAACCTTAAAATAAACCTAAAATAAAAACCTAAAACTTAAACCTAAAAAAATGAAATAAAAACCTAAACTTAAACCTAAAAATAAAAAAAATAAAACATAAAAATAAAAAATAAAATAAAAATTAAACTAAACTCAAAAATAAACATAAACCTAAACCCAAACCTAAAATATAAACTAAAATAAAAAATCAAAACTAAAATAAATGAACATAAAATAAATAAACTACACTAAATAAAAATAAAAAATAAACCTAAATAAAATTATAAAATAAACTAAATAAACTGAATAAACCTAAACCTATCGGTTTAATTACTTTTTCTAGAAAAAAAAACCCTAAACCTTAAACCATATGCCCTAAACACTAAATCATAAACCCTAAATCCTAAACCCTAAACATAACCTAAACTAAACCTAAACCCTAACTCTAACTCTAAACCATAAATCAAATCCTAAACACCTAAACTAAAAATCTCAACATTAAATAAAACCTAAATCCTAAACCTAAAACCCTAAACTAAAGCCTAAAAACCTAACCCTAAACCTTAAACCTAAACCTAAACCCTAAACCTAAAGTTTAAACCTAAACCCCTAAACCTAAAACCTAAAACTAAAACCCTAAAATAAACCTAAACCTTAAACCGTAAAACATACAACCCTAAACCCTAAACCCCAAACCCTAAACCCTAAACCCTATACCCTAAACTGAAAATCCTAAACCCTAAAAACTTAAATACCTAAACCTAAACTAAATAAAACCTAAGAAATAAAATAAGTAAAAAAAACCTAAACCTAAATAAATAAAATAAATAAGAATAAAATAAAAATGTAAACTAAAACATAAAACTTAATCTAAACCTAAACCTAAAATTAAATAAAATAAAAAAATAAAAACTAATATAAAATAAAATAAATAAAAACCTAAACTAAACTAAAATATAAAATAAACTTAAAAGTAAAACATAAACATAAAATAAAAATATAATCAACTTAAAATAAAAACTAAATAAAAACCTAAACCTAAGCAATAAACCTAAAAATAAATAAAAAATGAAACCTAAACCTTAAACAAAAAAAACTAAACCTAAAATAAATAAATAAATAAAAACCTAAACCTAAACTAAAATAAAATAAACTAAAATAAATAAAACCTAAACCTAAAATAAAGTAAACCTAAAAATAAACATAAACTAAATAAAATAAAATAAACAAAAAATAAGCCTAAACCTAAAAATTAACCTAAAATAAAAACATAAAACCTAAACCTAAACAAGTAAAATAAAAACCTATACCTAAACCTAAAAATAATAAATAAAACCTAAACTTAAAAAATAAAGCAAAAATAAAACTAAACTAAAAAAAAACATAAACATAAACCTAAACCTAAATAAAAAACTAAAATAAATAAACATAAAATAAATAAATTAAACTAAATAAAAATAAAAAATAAACCTAATAAAATATAAAATAAACTTAAAAAACCTATCGATATTTAAACCATAAATAAAATAAAAACCTAATTAACTAGCCCTAAACCTTAACCTAAACTCCTAAACCTAAACCCTAAACTAACCTAAACCCTAAACACTAAACACTAACTCTAATCCTTAAACAAACCCTAACCCTAACCCTAACCTAACTCAACCCTAAAGCTAAACTATAAACCCTAAACTCTTAAATCCTAACCCTAAACCTAAACTATAAACTATAAACTCTAAACCTTAAACCATAAACCTTGCTAATCAGAACCCTAAACCTAAAAATGACACTAAATGAAACCTCAACTTAAACCCTAAACCATAAAACCCTAAATTCTAAAGCCTAAACCCTAAAACCCTGAACCCTAAACCCTAAACCCTAAACCCTAAACCCTAAACTATAAAACATATAATCCTAAACCCTAAACCCAAAACCCAAAACCCAAAACCTAAACCCTAAACCCTAAACCATAAACCCTAAACCGTAAACCTTAAACCCTAAAACCCTAAAAAACTAAACCTAAAAGTAAAATAAATTAAAAAACCTAAACCTAAATAAAATAAAAACCTAAACTAAATCCTAAACTTCATCCAAAACCTAAACCTAAAAATATAATAAAATAAAAACCTAAACCTAAAAAATAAACTTAAAAAGAGAGCATAAAAATAAATAAAATAAAATAAACATACACATAAACTCAAACAAACTAAACTAAAATAAATAAAACCCAAACCCTTAACCTTAAACCCTAAACCTTAAACCTTAAGCTATAAAAGCCTAAAAATAAAAACCTAAACTAAATAAAACCTAAAAATAAAATAAATAAAAAACCTAAACTAAAATCTAAACCTAAACCTAAAAATAAAATAAAATATAAAATATAAAATTAACTAAAAGAAAAAAAATAAAAACCTAGACTAAACTAAAAATAAAAGAAACCAAAATAAAATAATACCTAAATGTAAAATAAAAATAAAAATAAAATAAACCTAAAATAAAATAAAATAAAAAATAAATAAAAAGCTAAACCTAAATAAAAAAACTTAAAAAAAACCTAAAATAAACCTAAACCCTAAAAAAAAACTAAGCCTAAAATAAAAAACCTAAACTGAAACTAAAATAAATAAAACCTAAACCTAAACCTAATATAAACTAAACCTAAATTTAAACATAAATAAATTAAAATAAAATAAACTAAAAGTAAACCTAAACTAAAAAGCTAAAACTTAAACCTAAAAAAATAAAATAAAAACCTAAACCTAAGCCTAAAAGCAAAAAATAAAGCAAAAATGTAAAAAATAAAAATAAAAATAAAACTAAACTAAAAAAATAAACATAAACTTAAACCCAAACCTAAAAGATAAATTAAAATAAAAAATTAAACCAAAAGAAATAAACATCAAATAAATAAAATAAACTAAATAAAAAATAAACTTAAATAAAAATATAAAATAAACTAAATAAACTGAATAAACATAAACCAATAGGTTTACTTACTTTAAAAACAAACTCTAAACCTTAAGCCCTATATGCTAAACACTAAATCCTAAACCCTAAACCCTAAACCCTAAACATACAACCCTAAACCTACAACCTTAAACCCTAACCCAAACCCTAACCCTAAATCCTAAACCCTAAACCTTAAAAACCCTAAACTTTAAATTTTAACCCCTCAACCTTAAACCCTAATCTAATACAAAATCCTAACCTAACCCAAACCCTAAACCCCAAAATTCCTAAACCCTGAAACCTAAATCCTGAACCCTGAACCCTAAACCCTAAACCTAAATCCTAAAAACTTAAAAACCTAAAAACCAAAACCTAAACTAAATAAAACATAAAAATAAATTAAATTAAAAAACTTAAACCTAAATAAAATAAATTAAAAACTAATACTAAACTAAAATAAATATAAAAACTAAAACTAAAAATAAAATAATCAAAATAAACTAAAATGAAACAAAAAAACTAAACTAAGCTAAATAAAATAAAATGAATTTAAGATTAGAAAACTTAAATAAAATAAAAACTAAACGTACAATAAAAATAAAATAAACCTAAAATGAAATATAATAAAAACTAAATAAAATCTTAAACTTAAAAAATAAACCTAAAAATAAAGGAAAATTAAAACCTAAATCCTAAACAAAAAAAAAACCTAAACCTAAAATAAAAATAAAATAAACCTAAACTTAAAAAAATAAAATAAAAACCTAAACATAAACCTAAAAATAAAAAATAAAACCTAAACCTCATAAATAAAATAAAAATAAAACTCAAATAAAAAATAAACTTAAACCTAAACCTAAACATAAAAAATAAACTAAAATAAAAATCCTAAAATAAATAAACTAAAGTAAATTAAAATGAAAAATGTATATTAAAATTTTAAATAAATGAACTAAACTAAATATACTAAACAAACCTAAACCTACCGGTTTACTTAATTTAAACCCCTAAAAAACTCTAAACCCTAAACCCTAAACCGTAACCCTAAACCTTAAACCTTAAAAGTATAAACCCTATAACCTTAAACCCTAAACCTGAAACCCTAAACCATAAACCCTAAACCTTAAACCCCAAAACCTAAATCTAAACTTAAAGTAACTAAATAAATTAAAAAATAAACCTAATCCCTAAAGCCTAATAAACCTAAACCTAAAGCTAAACCCTAAGAATGGGCAAAACCTTGACAGCAGGAACATCACCATCAACCAGGCTCAGTCTAAATTTGGAGGTGGAGGTGAAGGCAGAGGCGGTGATTATCATAGTGGTGATGGGAGATCCAAAGTGCTTGGATATGGAGGGTCGTGTGGGCGGAAGGCAGAGGAGCGATAGAGGTTACAACCATGGTGGTGGCGGAAGGAGAGGTCGGGGATATGATTCTGGATCCCACTATTTGTGAGGCTGGGGTGGTTCCAATCTGATCTGCTTCTTACGAAAATGTGGTTTTACAGTAGAGACGGTTCTAGTTATCTAGGGTTCTTATTTGCTTCATGTGTATTCATTTTTTATCTATGTCATCACTTGTGTCTTAGAAAACTTGGTCTATTACTTGGTTGATGAAATCATAAAGAAGAAATGTTGAATCTGAATTTGTTCTTTGTTAAAAAAAAACCCAAAAACTTTAAACATAAAACCTAAACCCTAAACCCTAAACCCTAAACCCCAAACCCTAAACCTTAAACCCTAAAACCCTAAAACCCTAAACCCTAAGCTCTAAACCTTAAAATCTAAACCCTAAATCCTAAACCCAAAACCAAAAACCCAAAATCCTAAAACTTAAACCCTAAACCCTACACCCTAAACTAACACTAAACCACAAAAATCTAAAAACCTTAACCCAAACTAAATAAAACCTAAAAATAAAATAAATAAAAAGCCTAAAAAAATAAAATAAAATCAAAACATAAACTAAAACCTAAATCTAAACCTAAACCTAAACTTAAAAAGAAAATAAAATAAAAAATAAAAACTAAACTAAAATAAAATAAATAAAAAGCTAAACTAAACAAAAAAAAGAAAACTCAATAAAATAAAAAGTTAAACCTAGAATAAAATAAAACTAAAATAAAATAAAATAAAAAATAAAAATAAACATAAATAAAAAAAATTAAACTAAAATAAATAAACAATAAACTAATAAACCTAAACCTACCAGTTTACATAATTTAAAAAAAAAACCCTAACCCCAAACCCTAAATTTACAACCCTAAACCCTAAACCCTAAACCATAAACCCTAAAACCTTAAACCCTAAACCCTAAACCCTAAACCCTAAAACACTAAACCCTAAACCCTAAACCCTAAACCCTAAAAGCCTAAAATCCTAAACCCGAAACCTAAAAATAAAATAATATAAAGAAACTAAAAACTAAACTAAAATAAAATAAATAATAAATTAAACTAAACTAAAAAATCAAATAAATCTAAAAATAAAAAACATAGATAAAATTATATCTTAATGTAAAATAAAAATAAAATAAAATAAAAGCTAAATAAAACCTAAAGCTAAAAATAAAATACAAATAAAATTAAAAATAAAACCCAAATAAAAAACTTAAAAAAAACCTACACCTAAAATAAACAAACTAAAATAAACCTAAACCTAAACTAAAATAAATTAAATTTTAAAAATTAAACCTAAACATAAACCTAAAATAAACTAAACCTAAACTCTAAAATAAATAAAATGAAATAAACTAAAAATAAACCTTAACCTAAATTATAAAATAAAACCCAAAAATAAATAAAATATAAACCAAAATCCTAAACCTAAAAAAAAAAAACCAAAACCTAAACCTAAGAATAAAAAATAAAACCTAAACATAAAAAATTAAATAAAAATAAAACTAAACTAAAAAATAAGCATAAACCTAAAATAAATAAACTAAACTAAATAAAAAAATAAAGATAAATAAAATGAAAAAAATAAAATAAACTAAAATAAATAAAAATAACCAAAATAAACCTAAACCTACCAGTTTTCTTAATTTAAAAAAAAAAACCTAAGCCCTAAACCCTAAACCTAACTGAATGTAACTAGATAAATTAAAAAAATAATCACTGTTAAACCTAGACCTAAACCTAAACCCTAAGAATAAGCAGAACCTCGATGGCCGAAACATCACCATTAACTAGGTTCAATCTAGATCCGGCGGTGGAGGAAAAGGTGGAGGCGGTTATCGCAATGATGTTGGGGGATCTAGAGGTGTTGGTGGATATGGAGGTGGTGGTTAGGGTAGTGGTGTTCATGGAGGTAGGAGGAATGATGGAGGTTACAGCCGTGGTGATGGCTAAGGGGAGAGATCAAAGATATGATGGTGGATCCCGCTACTCAAGATGCTGAATGGAGAAAAGATGAGCAGTCGATCCGATATGCTCCTTATTTAGCGTGTCTTCTAGATTAAGTTACTATGGTTTTGATTTACTCTATGCGTGCTCATTTTTGATCTATGTCGTCTCTTGTCTTAGAAAACTTGGTGTGTTACTTGGTTGATAAAATCAAAATGAAGAAATGTTGAATCTGAATTTATTCTCTGCTAAAAAAAACCAAAACACTAAACCCTAAAATGAAAACCAAAATCAAAAACCCTAAACCTTAAACCATAAAAACCTTAAACCCTAAACCATAAACCTTAAAACCTTAAATAAACCACACTAAACCAAAATGTAAACTAATCCTACAACCTAAACCCACAAATCCTAAACTCATATAAGCAAACCAAAACCTTTAACACTAAACCATAAAACCATAAACCCAAAACACTAAACTTATCGTATATCCTAAACCCTAAATCATAAAAACCATAAACCCTAAACCCTTAACTTTAAAAGCTAAACCCTACTAAATAAACCCTGACCCAATTTAGGCCAGAACTAAAAGGCCACTGAGCCATAATGCAACCTCCACAACCACTGACTACCCTACCTAAAAATGATACCTGACTAGGCCATGGGCCTACCTACCCTGGGAAAAAACTATGAGTGTACTAAAAATAATAATAAATGAGCCTAAAAATAAAATATAAACTTTCAAATATATTTAAATATAAACTAAAATTATAAAATAAACCTATAAAAATGCTAAAATAAATAAATAAAATAAAATAAAATAAAAAATAAATAACTATAAAACCTAAACCAAATGCTATAAATAATAACTAAAACTAACCCTAAATTAAAAACTATATGTAAAATAAACTAAAATAACATAAACATAATCTAAAATAAAACCTAAAACTGAGTAAAAAATAAAATAAAACCTACCTCATACAATAGAAAATAATGCCTAAAATAACTTAAAAAAATCCTAAACTAAAATAAAATAAACCTAAAATAAAATAAAATAAACATAATAAAATAAAACTAAAACTAAATAAAATAAAAAATAAATAAACTAAAATAAATGAAAATAAACTAAATAAACCTAAACTTGAGTTTACTTAATTTAAAAAATTAAAAATAAAATAATACAGACCATAAAAAGCCTAAACCTAAAACCCTAAACCCTAAACCTAAAACTTCAACCTAAAGCTAAAAGCCCAACCTAAACACTAAACCCTAAACCACAACTAATCATAATCTAACCCCAAACCAAAATTTAAACTAAACCTTAACCACAAACCCTAAGAATGAGCAGAACCTTGATAGTAGGAACATCATCAACAATAAGGCCCAGTCTACATCTAATGGTGGTGGCGAAGGCAGAGAAACACTTAACATAGTGGTGGCGGGGGATCTGGAGAGCTGGTGGATATGGAGGTGGTGGTCAGAGCAGTGGTGTTTATGGAGGAGCTATGGAGGCCTAGGTTGTGGTGGTGGAGAGGAAAGATCGGGGATATCATGGCGGATCCTGAGGCGGGGGTGATTGATGGGAACTAGAAATTAAAGAGCGACCCATCAATCAGTACTTATGAAGCGTGTCTTCTGATAAAGATGGTTCTACTTATGTAAGGATTTTGATTTGCTCAATGGGTGTTCATTTTTTTATCTATGTTGAATTTGAATTTGATCTTTGTTAAAAAAAACCTTGGGGTGCTACTTGGTTGATGAAATTGAAAAGTAGAAATGTTGAATTTGAATTTGATCTTTGTTAAAAAACCTCTAAACCCCAACACCAAACCCAAACCCTAAACCCTAAAACCCAAATCCTAAACCATAAGTAACCCCAACCTAAACCAAACTAAATAGCTATAAACTAAACCTAAATAAAATAAATAAACCAAAACCAAAATAAAATAAAATATCAAAATAAAATAAAACATCTAAAATGAAACTTAAACTAAACCTAAAAATAAAATAAAATAAATATTAAAACTAAATAAATAAATAAAACTAAAATAATGAAAACTAAACCTAACAAAATAAAATAAAATAATAATAAATTAAACTAAACCTAAAATAAACCTAAAATAAACCTAAAATAAAATAAATAAAACTTAAATCCTAAATTAAACAACCTATAAAATAAAATAAAATAAACCTACTAAACTAAAAACTAAAATAAATAAAACCTAAACTAAATTAAACTAAATAAAATAAAATAAACTAAAAATAAACCTAAATAAACTAAAATAAACCAAAATTTTAATTAAAACCTAAACTAATAAAATATACCTAAACTAAACTAAATAAAATAAACTACTATATAAAATAAAACTTAAATAAACTAACAAAATCTAAAATATAAAAAAGCAAAAATAAACTAAACTAAATAAAATAATAAACTCAAATAATATATAAACTAAAACCTATTGGTTTTGCTTAAAAAACCCAAATCACGACCCTAAACCCTAAACCCTAAACCACAAAAACCACTAAACTAAACCTAAATATACCCCAAACCCTAAAACCCTAAATCCAAAACTCTAATACCCACCCAAGCTTAAACCTAACCATAAACCTTAAACACGAAACCTAAAAACCCTAAACTAACCCTAAATTAACCCTAAACCTTAAGAATGGGTAGAACCTTGATGATAGGAACATCACCGTTAACTAGGCTCAGTCTAGATCTAGTAGTGGAGGTGAAGGTGATGGCTGTATCGCAGTGGTGGCGAGGGATCTGGAGGTAGTGGTGGATATGGAGGTGGTGGTGGATATGGAGGTGGTGGTCATAGCAGTGGTGGTTATGGAGGCAGGAGGAGCAACGGAGGTTACAGCCATGGTGGTGGCAGAGGGAGAGATCAAGAATATGATGACGGGTCCCACTACATGAGAGGCGAGGGTGGTTCTAATGGGAACTGCAAAAATTGAAGAACGACCGATCCGATCTACTGTTTATGGAACAATGCCTTTAAAGTAAAGATTGCTCTATTTATCTAAGGTTTTTTATTTGCTCTATGGGTTCTAATTTTTTATTTATGTCATGGCTTGTGTCCTACAAAACTAGGTGTGCTACTTGGTTCATGAAATCAAAAAGAAGAAATGTTGAATATGAATTTATTCTCTATTAAAAAAACCTTAAACTAAAACTTAAACCCTAAACCTAAAACCTAAACCCTAAACCCTGAATCCTAAAAACCCTAAACCTTAAACCCTAAACCCTAAACCCTAAACCATAAACCTTAAACCCTAATCAATAAACCCTAACCCTAAACCCAACCCATCCTCTCTCCTCACCCGCGTGACTCTCTCTAGCAATTTTGTGTTCCTTCTCATTTTCCTTATGATTTGGCTGCTTCTCGGCCCTTCCTGATCAGATTTTAGGGTTTTGCTCGGTTTGGCCGCTTATGTGAGTTTACCTTGACCTAATGGTGGACGTGCCATTTTCCGTGCAACCAATCTCTTCGAACTTGCAGGCGTTGGTTATGGCTCCCGATTTACAAGGTATTATTGACCTGACTTAATCCGTTACTGGGCTTACTGTTAAATCCTTCAAAGATGCGCTATCTGGTAAGAACACTTGCTCTAATGATTCGGTCAACTTAATTTCTACTTCTTTCCATGGAATGCCGGCTGTAATGTGCTTTGACCTTAATGTGGAAAAATTGGCGAAGCCATTTGAGTTTTCATTAGTGGGTAAATTTTCATTACATCGCCCGACTCTTGATAATATCCATTCCTTCTTTCAAAGCCTAAAGCTCTCGGGCATTTTCACTATAGGATTGATTGATCCTAGGCATATCCTTATTCATCTATCGAATAATTTAGACTACTCTAGAGTCTTTGCTTGTCGCTCCTATTTTGTGTACAATTGTCAAATGAGGCTCTTGAAATAGTCACCTCTCTTTGATGTCAAAGAGGAATCCCTTATTGTTCCTTTATGGATAGCCTTTCCAAACATGAGGATACATTTTGTTACCCATCAAGTACTATTTGCATTGGGGCTCTCTTTGGTAGGCCCCTTCAAATCGACCAAGCCACTACCGTGAGATCTTGGCCATCAGTTACACGTATCTTGGTTGAGATTGATATTACCAAAAAGTGTCCTAAAGAAGTTTGGATCAATTCAAAAAAATTTGGGTATAATTGGAAAGTGGAATTTGAAAATTTCCCTATTTTTTGCACACACTGTAAGATCCATGGTCATGATCACTCACGAATGCTTTGTGTTACACCCTAATCTTAAAAGAATAAATTGTAGGATCTAAACCCTCTCTAAATGAAAAACTAATAAGTTCACTTATGTGCCTAAAGCTACTCAAAATGGAACTCACCCTCCTACCCCTACTCCTTTACTATCTATTGATTTGCCTATTGGAGAGCAATCTGAGCTTGGTAAAAATAATGATATTGAGGTTTGTGAGAAACTAATGATAACTTATTTAACATTACTCCTACTTGTAATAATTTGGCATCACAAGATAATCCTTGACTCATATGAACCATCATGGTGATTTGAATGGAAATCTCAAGTTGGATCAAAATCTCAAAACTAATTCTAGAATTATTCTGAAAAATATTGATACTTTGGTGATGGACCAAAATCTGAATAATCATCATGGAAATCAGAATGAAATTTGTGCTATTAATGGTGTCACAACCTCTCTTTACTACCCTTGAGTGATATCCATGCTAATCAATTCTCAACTAACTCGATACCAAAAGGAGAAATCACCATTAGGAATGCTTTGACAGATGCTTCTCCTATTCTAAATATAACCAACCACTCCCTTTCTGATGGAGATACATTGGACATAGATAGGCCTTTTCAAACTATTATTAAAAAAAAATCTCTTAAAACTAGAATGTTCACTAATAGCTCCACTAGAACCACTCAATCTTCTCTAACTTCCCACAAATAATTGCCTCATGCTCTCTTTTCTTCTTCAATTTTAGTTATCTCTTTTCTTTTCTTTCCACCTTATTATGATCAATTTTCTTGGAATGTTGGGTATTGGGACTCTCACTTGTCCATGTTAGAAGCCTTTATTACTCATAACATAACCTTATTATTATTGAGCCTTTCATTCCTCTTCTAAGATCACACATGTTGCTAGAATGCTTGGCTTTCAAAATTTCTTTTATAATATTAGTAATAAAATTTGGTGTTTTGGAATAATTTATCAACATTTCTATCCTTGATGATCTCGAACAATTGGTTAATGTTCAAAACTCATTGGGTGAATTTTCTGCTCTTGGTTCCTTTATTTATGCTTCTTGTAATAGAGCTGGTAGGAACATCCTTTGGGATCACTTAAGATCCTTCGCCTCCTTGGTTAACAAACCCTGGTTGGTTGGGGGTGACTTCAACACTATTATCGCTTCTTCAAAAAGGAGGGGAGGCTGCTCTCCTAATATCCATTCCATGGAAGACTTCTCTAATATGATCCTCGATTTCAACCTAATTGATATTGGTTTTGCTCGACTATCATTGGCATAACTAGACTTTGGCGGCTTGATAGGACCCTCTTTAATTCCCTTTGGATCAATCAATGGCCCCTCACTTCTGTCGAGCAATTGAGCAAACTTTGTTGGACCATGCTCCTCTTTTGATCTCTATCAAAACCTCTTCCAGAAATCTATCCTCCCCTTCTCCTTTTAGATTCCAAAATATGTGGACCCAATATCGTGATTTCATTAATGTTGTTTCCACTAATTGGATGGCCCTATTCACGGACAATTACATTAAAGGCATGATTGGTTTGGCTTAGCTCAAAAGACATAAATAAAATCTAAATTGGTGGAACAAGCAATATTTTAAAAATCTTTTTCCAATCTCAAAATTATGGAACAATTAGTTTTCTCCCTTGAAGATCTTGCCTTAGCGATCTAGTAAGCTTGATGAGTTGAACACTGCTAAAGATAACTTGATCAATTATTAGAATGTGGAGGAAACCTACTGACACAAAAGGCCGCTAGCAAACATATTGCTGATGGTGATAGAAATACAAGGAATTTCCATGCTCTTTTCAAGAAAAGGAAAGCCTTAAACTCTATTCAAAATCAAAAAAATATTACGGTGGATCAGCGATAAGAATGAAATTAAAGATTATCATACAACATTTTCAAAATTTATTAAACATCAATTCCCTTAGAAGCCCTCTCCAACACACACGATCCCTCCATGATTACTAATGATGAATCATTTACTCACTTTGCATCTAGTGAGATCGATAGTACTCTCAATAGCGACTTAGTTCTTGTACGATGGCTACACAATCCATTTTTTTTAGCATTGTTGGCCTTTTATTAAGTATGACCTTTGTTGATGCTGTTGTTGACTTCTTTGATGGTAGCCCTTTACCTAGATACTTTTCTAGCACTTCCATTGTCCTCATTCCCAAAACTAATAATCCTGATTCATGGGGAGATTTTAGATCTATCAGCCTATGCACCTTCTTTCAAAAACTCATTGCTAAATTAATTAATAATAGGATAAGTCCTTTGCTCCTAAAATTATTTCTCCTAACCAAGCTTCATTAAAAAATAGAGCTATATCGACAATATCCTTCTTGCAAGAGATGGTTCATGACATTGATGTTCTACTAGAGTGGCAACATCCTCCTCAATGGATATCTCTAAAGCTTTGATAACCTCTCATGGGATTTCCTCTTTCAAATCTTACATTTGTTTAGGTTTTTTGATAATTTCATCCGCCTCATCAAAAAATGTATTACCAATATTTGGTTCTCAGTTATCATGAATGGTGAGTCCCTCAGTTTCTTTACTTCAAGGCATGGCTTGAGACAAGGAGACCCCCTATCACCCTCTCTTTTTTTATTTTGTTGAATATCTTTGAGCTGAATGCTCTTTTAATAAAATCTTACCTGTGTTTTAAAATGCATGGTGGTATCCTATTTCTCATCTCGTTTCTTTGATGATTTTATAATCTTTTGCAATGCCTCTATTGACATTAAAACTATTAAGAACCTTTTAAATGAATTTGGCAAAGAGTGGCCTCTTTCTCAATGATGGAAAATGTTGTTTCATTCCTTCAAAATCCTACCAATAGGCTCAACAAAATCTCAAATTACTAATTTTCATACATCAACTTCCTAATTATCTGGGGCTCCACTTTTAAAGGTCAAAAAGATCTCATCTTTTGATGATCTTATCAAAAATCTCAATAAAATTTTTTTTATTTGGGAATTTCATTTACTCTCTTTCAGTGGTAGGCTTACCTTGATTAAGAGCACTCTTAATTCCATGCCTTTATATCTCATCCAAACCATTGTGCTGACCATTTCTATCATTAATAGAATTGAGCGTCTCTTTAACAAATTTTTCTGGGGCTCTAATAACTCCTCTAAAAGAATGCACTGGACCTCTTGGGTTAAAAGTTGTGGCACTCTTGTTGAAGGCGGTCTTGGATGTAAGCCAATCAAAGAAGCTATCACTACCTTTTCCTATAAACTCTGGTGGAATTTTAGGAGTAACAATAGTCTTTGGGCTAATTTCATGACTGCTAAATATTGTCGGGTAAGCACCCCCTCATTTGTCCCTATAAAGCGGGAGACTCTCCTGTTTGGAAAATACTTTGTTCTGTCAAATGGGATGCCGAATCCTTAATTTTTTGGAAGATTAACTCTAGTTCCTCATTCTTTTGCAAGATAAATGGAGTGGATGTGGGTCCATTGATGACTTACTCTCCACCCATTCCACTGTCGTTATTAAAGTGAAATCTTTCTGGTAGAATAATATGTGGAACAATAGTATGTGATTATATTCCTTCTTTTCTCTTGAACAAACTTCTACTATACTATCATTCCTACCCAGATTAGATCCTTTTTTAAGCTCTCACATAATGGTGATTTCAACTTTAAAAATGTTTGGCTTCACATTAAAGAAACTCATGTTTCTTCCAATGTGTTTCTAAAACTTTGGAATATCACTATCCCTACTTCTTATTCTATTCTTACTTGGTGTATTTTGAAAAACTTCATCCCTATTGACTCCTTGTTGTGGGATAAAGGTTTTCAATTACCTTCAAAATGCCAATGCTGCTTTCACATTGAGAATGTGAACCATGTCTTTGTTAATGGGGCCATTGCTTCTAAACTCTGGATTTGGTATGATGATCTCTTTAACATTGTCATTCGCAATGGCTCCCTAACTTTATATCAACTTCTTGAAGTTTATTTTGACAACACTATTAAAGGTCACATTAAAGTCATAACTGCTATCACCCTTATTTAGTTCATATGGATGGATAGAAATGTTGCAAAACATCGTGAGATCCCTATGAATCACATGAGAATAATTGCTAGAATTAAAAACAAAATTCATGACTTATTTAATACCAATCTCATTCACTACAAATATTTCAAAGGTTGTAAATTTGTGGCCAATAAACTGGGTCTTAACTTAGGATCAACCCTGTTGAAATGAAAAGATTGTTTATTGGGTAAAACCTCATGATGATACTATTAAAATTAAGCGATGGCTTTGTCTCTCATAAAGGTTCAGTTGTGGGCATTTTGAAATCTTCATGGTAAAGTCTTATGTGCTTTTTTCTCCTTAATTCTTGCTTTCTTTTCTTTGAGCTTATGGCAGTGTACAAAGCTCTTGATATTTGCCTTCAAAATGGTTGGCTCATTATTTGGATTGAGATGGATGCACTTCTGCTGATTGATCTTTTGACTTCCACCAAAATGAGCAACACAATTACTCCTTCTCAAACATACTAAAGCTCTTCTTACCCAACTTAATTTTAACATCACTCATGTATGGCATGAAGGTAATGCATGTGTTGATTACCTTGCCAATCAGGAGCAAGATTGGATGGTATAATCTTCTTTGATCAACTCACCCTACCCAAACATTTGCGTGTCTTGGTTAATTTGGACAATCTTGGGCTCCCATCTCAAAATTAATCTATCCCATGGGATTGTTACCTTCAATATCGGTTTAGCGCCCATTTTATATTGTTGTTGCTTTCTTGGTTTCTCTTGATGTATCAATGTGATATCCCTTGTTGCTTACTTGTTGATCTCGGTGACATGTGTTGTTGGTTTAATTGCCTTTAATTGAGCTCTGCTTATACTATTTTCTTGTTAATGTCTTTGATGCTCCTTTGGAATTTGTTAATGTCTCATCCTATTACTCCTTGCTGGCCCTTTGCTAAGCTATATGGCATTTGTTGTTGGTTTAACTCTCTCGCCCTTGTTTGGGGTCTTGCTGTTACTGGTAAGATGTTGTTTGGTTGCTGGAGGGATTATATTACTTAATGCTCTATTTTCTGCTCTATTTATTGATCACAGGGACATCGGAATTATATTACGGGTGCCTCAATCTATCTGCTATATACGTATCTTTTATGACTAACACTATCTGACTTTTAGGGTTAGTTGAATGTATTTGCTAAATGTCTTTCATACATGTGCTTTGCATAATTTGAATGGGTGGTCTTATGGCCAACTTGATATAATTTTCTACCTGGGATGTTGGCTGATCTGGATCATTGCATTTTATGTTCATCATGCTGCTACTGGGGTTGTCCATGATGTTCAACAGGGTGCTTTTGGAGTTATTTTGATGATTGTTTTATCTAACCTCATATCCCCAACCTGCCTAGGAGTGTGTAACTGCAATTTCTAATTTATTTCTTCTATCTCTTTGTAGGATTGGACTTTCCTCATGTCTTTCTTTGCCTGAGGATGTGGGCTTTCTTGCAAGCACGATCATCTTTATCCGATGGTTATTTATGTTCACTCCCTTTTGAACTCATTTTGCTTATTTTACATCTCTAATTTTTTATGGTGTTCTATCTGTTGGGTGTATTATTTGCATTATTATTTCCACTAATGGCCTCTGGTTTTGTGGGTCATTCATCTAGCAGGTTGTCTTTGTAGTTGTTGGTGGTTTCTTACCTTTCGATTTTCTGACTGTTTGTGTTGTTAACATCCGGAATGCTGCTGACTTCACCTACTATTATTTTTTCCATCCTAGTTCATCTAGTCTTTTCCACTTCCTCCTATCTCGGGAATTACCTTATGCATTGTCTACTTTGAATGGTTGGTCTTATGGCCAACTTGTTATTGTTATTTTCTTTCTTGGTTGTTGGTTATGGATCATTGAGTCTTATGTCCGACATCTTTGCTTCGGGATGTTTATCATGTTGCGGTGTTTTGGAGTTGTCTTCTTGATTATTTTGGCCAACCTCTATACAACTGCCGAAGCGCAAGTTCAATTTTATTATTCCCAAGGTTTGGACTTCCTTAATGGCTTATCGGTTTTTCCTTTTCGTGGATGTGGGTTTAGCTACTTTGATCATCTTTATATGGAAGGTTTGGATATTAACATATGCTATTTACTCGAATGGGTGGACTTTTGGCCCTTGTTGGTAATTGTGGTTGGTGGATTAATACTTTGAAACTTCGAGGGTTTGGTTTGTTTTGTTAAACCTCTTTTGTTGTTGTTATTTGCTTGGTGGCTTTGCTTTAAATCCCTTCTTTATTTTATGAAGATCATCAATATGGACTACTTTACTTTGCAATTTTTCCATCTTGTTTTAGTTAAACTTGTATCTATTGCACTATTTAATGGGTGATTTTATGGCCACTTATTTATTTTCATTGTCTTCATTGTTTGTTCCTTGGATATTTCTTTGTCTTGGTTTTTCAAGATTCTAATGTTGGCATTATCTTTGTTGGTTGTAGGACTTTAGGGTCCTATGTTTCTTTGATTCTTTGTTGATTGTCTTTGATGATTATTATGCACTTTGCTTCTCAAATCCCTGTGTTTATGGTCTACCTATTTAGTTACTAACTATTGCAATGTCTACTCTGAATGAGAGCTTTTATGACCAGCTAGCTATCTTTTGCTATCTTGGCTATTTGTTGTCTTGGTTCTCTGCTGTCTTATTTTATCTAGAATCCAATGCTGACTCTCATTTGAATCACCTTTTTGATTTTTCTTCTGGTGGGTTCCATTGTTGCATTAAATAATTTATTATTGGAGTTGGATTGCTGATTGCCCTTGTTGTTTGTATCATGATCTACCTTATCTGTTGTTTCTTTTCCCATCTTGGTTCAGTTAGGCTAGTGGAGATCATTGTGATTAAGCATCTATCCACTTGGTATGCCTTTGTCTATGAATGGGTGGTACTATGTGGGCATACTTTTCTTTGTCTTCTTGTCTTAGTTGTTTGTTGATCTGGATTATCCAATTTTCTATCCGACATCTTCTTCATTTGTTTAGTTATTTGGTGCTATTTTTTGGTGGGATGGCTATTCCACTGTTGGGTTATCTTTGCCTTCCTTTACAATTTCTTTTGCCACTCTTATGAATATTAATAAGGGGTTATTCACATCTACATTCATTATTATGATTGGGTTCATTTTGATTCCAATGTTGGATCTATCTTTGTTGGTTGTAGAATTTAGGATCTATGTTCAAGCTTTTCGACATTGTTGTTGATTGTTTTGATGATTGCTATCCGACTCTTCTCGATTGTTTATGGTCTACCTATTTGGCTACTAACTATTGCAATGTCTAGAATGAGAGCTTTTATGGCCGGTACTCTTTTCTCTTGGCTGTTAGTTATCTTGGTTATCTGTTGTCTTGTTTTATCTGGATTCCAATGTTGACTCTCATTTGAATCACCTTTTTGATTTTTCTTCTGGTGAGTTCCATTATTGGATTAATTATTTTTCTATTGGGGTTGGATTGCTGATTGCCCTTGCTGTTTGTATCTAGGCAGTGATCTACCTTATCTGCTGCTATTTCTTTTCCCATCTTGGTTCAATTAGGCTTGTGTAGATCATTGTGATTAAGCATCTATCCACTTGGTATGCACTATCTATTCTAAATGGGTGGTACTATGGGCACCTGTTGCCTTTTGTTGTCTTGCTGTCTTGGTTGTTTGTTGATCTGGATTATCCGATTTTCTGTCCAGCATGCTGCTATTGGGGTTGTAGTTTTGACTATATTTATTTGGTGCTATTTTTGGTGGGATGCAGTTTATTTTCTGTGTTGGGTTATGTTGCCTTCCTTTACAATTGCTTTTTTTCAACTACTGTTATGAATATTAATAAGGGGGTTGTTCACATCTGCATTCATTATTATGATTGGGTTCATTTTCTAGACTATGCTTCAAGGCTAACTCCTGGCCAAAAAGATTCATATATATATCATGTGTTTGGGATGGTGTTATTTATAGGCTCATTGACTTGCTTAGTAGAATTTCAACAGGCTGCCTCTTCTGCTTTTTTCTTGTGGTGGATTTTTATACTGGCTTATTATACCTCTTGGCTATGATTTTTCATGAGGTTCTGGCAAAGATGGCTCATTCTCATATGGATAAGTATTCTCATGTCATGGTGACTATATTGATGATAATTTTCCTACATGGGATACCTTATCTTACTGCTCTTTGCAATTTCCTCTCTATTTTATCTATGGTTTTGTTTAGGTTTGCAGGTAATAAAGCCCATAAGACTTTGAACAAGCTATATCTTCTAGTTTGTTGGCTATGATGGTGATGATTTCACTCCCTCTTGCGGTAGTAGCTCTTGTGATGTAACCCTTTCACCATGGATGCTCATATTTGCTTCTTCCCCAACTGGGTGTGACTAAGCCTGAGCCTTCTTTATCACATTTCTTTACTATCATTCTCAGATTATGTAGTTTTCAGTTATCATTTTGTATGTATTACCTTAACTGCTCTAACTTATTTTTGTCTACATTTTTGCAGGTGTTTCTCTCTTGTCCTCTTGTAGGTTTGCTCTAGAGTGTCTTGCATTCTCACATCCTGCAGAGCAGTAGCCCTAATCTTCCATTATCTTATTACGTTAACTAATTTGTATCTTTTGATTGCTTTCTTATTTTCTTTTGCTTTTGGTTGTACTTAGATAAGGGATTTACTCCCTAGGCTGATTGTAGCTCTTTGAGCAATAGTTCTAGAGTTTATCCCCTTTAATGACCTTGTAACCCTCTTTTTGTGGAAATATCCCCCCAAAAAAAACCCTTAACCTTAAACCCTAAACCCTAAACCCTAAATCCTAAACCCTACAACCCTAAACTTTAAACCTAAAACCCAAAATCCTAAACTCTAAAACATACAACCTTAAACCCTAAACCATAATCCCAAAACCCTAAACCCTAAACTCTAAACCTAAAGCTTAAAATAACCATTAACCCTAACCCTAAACCCTAAACCTTGAATAAAGATGTCATTAGTAATAGATCTAAAGAATGGCATAATCCTAACATAGTTATGGTAGCTAAAGAAGATGTCTTCAAGAGACTTTCCTTTGACTATTAGAGATTTGAATACCCTAAACCCTAACCTTAAATCATATTATATTACCATATATTATAGTATAATGTAGCATCATTTATTTGAGCATGTATTGATGTGTTTTAGATGTTATAAGATGTTTTAAAATGTTTATGGATTGTGCTTATAATATAATAATATAAATCATACAAAATTGATTTAATAAATCGGATGATTAAATTTGTTAAATTTGAAGTGGGAATTAGGTTGTTGTTCCAAAGCTATGCTACACTTGCAGTATAAAAAGTAAGATTTTATGTTCAAAATAAATATTATATGTTGTAGCATAGTATAACATCATATATCATAATATATTGTTCTACGCATTTTAAATTCTTTTAGTATTTTATAATCATGCATTTGAGCCTACACTAGCATTATTTATAAAAATGTTTATTTATACTTTAAAATGGTGGAATTTGGTGAAATTCATAATAGGTAGAGCATGGAATCATAATATATTATTTCAATTTAAAATATGTAAGTCATATGACTAAAATATATAGATTTTTATAATTTAGACTACTTTTATGATTTTTTTATCTTAAGCAATCCCTTGTGATGTGATATGCAATATAATATAACATAATATGTTATAGTGTATTATAATATAGGATGTCATAACATAGTGCAACATCATGCATTATAGCATACTATTGTGTATTACTACTTGTGTTTAGCATATTTTAGTTTATTATAGTATGACGTAGTAGAGTTTGTATTGGTCTAATTTATGAAAATATTGATATATAGGCTGAGATGATGGGATTTGGCTAAATTTAGGGTAAGCTTTAGGGAGCATCATTGGGGTATGCTATGGTGTGTCATTTAATCAAAAGAATGGAATTTTGCATCCAAAATAAATGTTCAATTTTCAACCAAATTTTATAATTTTTGCTTAAAGTGATTCATTTTAAGGTGTAATGTAAGATAATATATTATATGAAAACATATTAATATATAATGTACATAACAATATAACTTCACATATATATGAATGTGGTGGTGCATTACTAAAATGTTATTGTACATTTTAGTTTGTTTTACTTTTGTTATAATACATTGGGTCAAAACTCACAAAAAAGTTAATTTGAAAGTGGACATGGATGTGTTTGGCCAAATTCATGGCACAGACAAAGAAGCAACACCAAAATTATGCTATTTTGTACCATTTCTAATAGAAAAATAATAATTTTACACCTAAAATGAACATTAATCATATTTTTTAAAATTATTATTTGTTAATTTTAAGTGATTTTAATGGGGTAATGTTAGAAAATCTATTATATTATAGCAAATTATAATATAACATCATATATTATAATATAATATAGTGTGTTAATTTACACTATAATATGTATAACATGATACTGTATAGTTAGTTTGAGCTTGCACCATCACAAATCATAAAATGTTGATTATAATGTTAAGATGATGTAATTTGAGAAAATATATTGTTATGCTTTTGGTTGAAGTATTAAAGATGTGCATAAGAGAAGAAATAATATTTGATGAGAATTTCATGTCAAGGACATGGAGGGAGATCCGCTAGGGGATCACACATGCATTGGACACGAAATTTTAGGGGTCTATGTTGAGAGCATAGATGAAGAAAATTTGTTGGGGATAAGGTTTGAATTTGATTTGATTATATGATTTATGGAATGAGGATCCACTGGGGATAAGAATCTATAATCCTCTAGGTATTAAGATCGAATTGACTTTAATTTTATTTATTTTAATTGATGTGGATGCATATTTGCTAGAGATATGGACTCGAGTCTGCTGGGGATCTTGCATATGAACCATCCACTAGGGAACCAGGTTCGGGCTATCCATTGGGAATTGGGATTTGAGTTTGATTTCATAGATTTGTTTGGAGATGTATCCACTGGGGATAAGAGTTTAGTTTGATTTCTTTGAATTAGACTCTAGTAGGGAAGTTAGTTTAATTTGGCTCCACTGGGAGGTTGATTTATCACCACTAAGGAAAGTCAGATTTGGTTTAATTTAATCTAATTTAATGTATGGATCCTGTCGGTGTATGATGGACCCACTGAGAAGGGCTATATCCACCTTGACCTACCTCAGGTTTACAAATCCAAAGGAATAGTCTACCGATTGTGGGGCAGAGCTAACTAACTAAAGGGGTTGCCTTTCATTGTACAACGACTGTGCTAAGAAGAAGGCATAGCAGACTTACATCTTCCAAAGTGAGGAACAACCACTAGGGTGACCTATTGGATGCACAACAAATTGAACGACCTGGGCTCTTGGATGAATGTCATTGGGGACTTATGTCAACTCAAAAGTAGTCAGGATTAATTTTATCTTAATTTCATGTGATTTGATGTGGTTTGTTTGGTTTAGTTTGATTTTAAATTATGGGCATATCCACTTGAGATGTGAGCTCAGTCAAATTTGATAGATTTAATTTATGGACCATGTCGGTGTGCAATGGATCCACTAAGAAAGGGCTATATCAGACTTATCCTCTCTAAGATTTACAAATCCAAAGGAATATTCTACTGGCTATGGGGTAGAGCTAGCCAACCTAAGGGGTTTCCTTTCGGTGTGCAACGGTTGTCCTAGAAAAATTGCATAGCAGACTTACATCTTCTAAAGCAGAGAATAACTATTGGGGTGACCTGTTGGTAGCATAACAAATTGAACCTGACATAGGGGTGACTACTGAGTGAATGTCGTTGGGAACTTATATCAACTCAAGGGTAGTCAGGCGATTCCTATAGGGAGTTTTTGACACCCTAAAGATCGATACACTTGGGAAAAGTATCTAGGGGTCCTCTTAATCCCAAGTGAATATATATTTTGTTTATATGTTTTACGTGGACCATTGTGCTTGGACCACTGAGAAGGGGCTATGTCAGCCTTGACCTGTCTCAAATTTACTAGACCAAAGGAGAATTTGCATATCCACGAGATGAATTCTCTAACCATAGGGGTGGTTACTAGGAAAGGGGAACTGTCCAATCCATTAGTAACTTAGTTAGTGTTTATATGGGATCATAAAGGATGTGATCCAAATATGGTGCCTATAGGGGAGGTGTTTTTAGGGGTGTTATCCTGAGCCCTAGAAAAGAAATCTTGTAGGTGTATGTTGGCCAACTCAAGGAGAAAGCATAACAGACTTACATCGGTCATGAGTGATGTATCATAAGGTGTGAGAACCAACCAACCTAAGATGTATCCGTTAGCATGAGTGGTGTATCTGTCAGCATAGTGAGAACCAACCAACCTAAGGTGCTCGTCGGTGTACAATAATCAATTTATGAAGAAAGCGTGTAGGCTTACAACTTTTCAAGTAGAACTGATCATCGCGATAGTCTACCATTGTCAAGATAGATGCTATCCAACCTAGCGTAAATATTAAGTGGGGAGACCCGAGGAAGGACTGGACCCATACTTGAAGTAGTCATGAGTGAAGGAGCAGCTAAGGAACTTATCCTAAACCTCAAATATGCTCGACCCAATCAATGCACGAAGGCTAATTCATGAAGAAAGCGTAGAAGACTCACATCCTCTTAAATGAATCCAACATGAGGTAGCTTATCAACCATGTAATAAGGCCTGCCAAAATAACAAGGCACTCATTGGTGTGCAATGGATAAGCAAGGAATGAAAGCATAGCAAACTTACATCCTCCAAAGCAAGAAGACCACTAGGGTGACACACTACTAGGGTAGCACATCAGCCAGACCTAGAGTATCAACTGAGTGAATGCCATTAGGGGCGTTATCTTAACTAGGAGTAGCTCGATATAAAAGATATGTGTTTATTTTATATGTTTATATATGGTTTATGTTTGTGTTGTGTTGATGAATGGTAGGACGAATACTTTCAACATGAAAGAGATTGAATTCAAAATGAAATTTTTATTGATGATAATTATTTTGAAACATGATTTATACTATTTCTTTAAGTAGAGCCCATTGATTGAAAGAATTGGGTGCTCTCTCTTATAATTAATAAGCTGATAAGATCCTCCTTGGTATGCTTCTCTATGGCAAAAGGATCTTCCCAAGTGAGTTCAAACTTGCCTCCCATCCTATGACAGGCAACAATGGATCTCCTTAGAACTAAAATAAGATATCCTACTTGAAAATCTCTAGGATGGGCCAACTTGTTGTGAGCTTGAATCATTTTAGCTTTCTACAACTTGAGATTTTGCATGCTCGCGGGCATCTCTCCTTCAATCCTTTGAGTTCTTCTAACCACAACTTGGCATTATACTTTGTTGTGATCTGACTACCCACAGCTATCCTTAGTGATGGGAGTTGGACTTCTAATGGTAAAATGGCTTTGGATCTATACACTAACGAGAAAGGTAGAGTGAGTTGGAGTTCTATATGTGGTGCATACAAGGCTTCAACTAACCTCATGCCACTATCGCTTGTTGTCAGTGTCTTCTTTAGTATTTGTATGAGAGTTTTGTTGAAGGCATCTGCTAAGTTGTTTACCCTTAAGTATTTGATGGTAGAATATCTCCAAAATATACTGTATCTCTGGGCAAAGTTATTGATCTCAGTGCTCTTGAATACAATACAAATATCAATTATAATTCATCGAGGAACTCTGAACCTATATATGATATGGTTCTTAAAAAGAGCACATCTTTGAGCGTGACCTATCGAGCAAAATGCTAAAGCTCATTTGGAAAAATAGTTAGTAGCACTAAGATGAGTGATGACCCTTGGAAGAATGAGGATCAGTCGAACCCACTATGTTGGTACCCCAACACTCGAATGGCCATGAGGCCAATGTAGGATATAGAATTTTGGGTGGTTGGTGTAGGACCACACCATGTATTGGACATTAGTTTCATCACCTAGTATATCCATGTAATCTTTAATCATCGACGAGCAGTAGTATCCTAGTCTCTTGATCTTGCCTTTCATCTTTGGATCAGATTGGTTGGCTCCACATAATCCTGAGTGTACCTCGGTCATGATCTTATGGGCTTCGTGCGTGTCTAAATAAACATATAATTGAAAGACCACAGGTACAAGACACCATCCATAAGAGCATAGAAAAATGCTCTCTACTTCATCTAATGGGCTTGGGACTTCTCTTGAGGTAGTTTTCCTTTATTTAGGTAATCCATGAATAGTTGCCTCAAATCTAACTCCTCATCCTTCTTAGAAATGGAAACCTCCCCTTCAAGAGAGTACTTTTTGATTAGTTCAATATCAATAAGAGATAAGACTTATATATTTTGGAACTTTATTGATATGGTCTCATCCTCCATACATGCTAACTCTTTGGCAAGCTTGGCTAAAGCATATGCTATGATGTTCTCTCCTTGAGGAATCTTATAAATTGTAACCTCTGGGATTTGGGCCAATAAATCCATGGTGTACTTGTGGTAGTGATGGAGCTTGGGCTTTGTAACTGTATGGGATTCAGGGATTTGGTTGATAACTAGTTAATAATCCAGGAAGATGTTGATGTTCTGGATGTTTAAAGTAATGGTTAACTCTACATCGACAATCAAAGCCTCATATTCGACTTCATTGTTAGTGCAAGGATTGGACACATGATATGAGAATCTCATCACATCATGGTCTTGAGTTAAGAGAACTATTCCTACCCCTGCCATTCCTAGAGTAGTAGATTAATGTTCTTCTCCTCTTTAAGAGGAAGCCGTGCCATCAAAGTACATCTCCTAGTGGGGAATTCTAGTATCCCCTAAGTTCATGATTTATTCATTGGGGAGACCATCATTAAGAAGAAAGTCAGCAGGAAGTGAGTGTGTTGCTAATAAATTTGCTAGTGCTTGTCCTTTCACTGCACGAATGGGTATAAAGTAATGTCAAACCGTAAGAGGATCATAAACCATCAAACCAACCATCCGGACAACGTCGATCATGTCATGAGATACTGTAGTGGATTCATCCTAGAGATTAAGTTCACCTTATGAGGAAGCATGTAGTACTATAGCTTTTGCGATGCAAAGATTAAAGCTAGGCAATGCCTTTCAATGAGTGGATAATTAGCCTTAGCAGAGATTAGATGATAGGTGAGGCAGTAGAGTGCATTTTCCTTCCCTTCGTCATTGGCTTGGGCCAACAAAGCACTAAGGGAGTCATCTAATGTAGCAGTGTAAAGTATGAGTGGCTTTCCCAGGATAGGGCTACTAGAACTGGCGGCATCATCAGGTAATGCTTAATGTCTTCGAAGGCATGCTCACACTTATCATCCCACTTGAACTTGGCATCCTTTTTTACAAGTGCTAAGAATGGCTGACATTTCCCTATATGTTGGATATAAAGCATCTTAGATATACCAGCCCTTAGAATGATTTGAGTTGAGTTAAACATTTAGGGGCATTTTTAATATTGCCTTGATCTTCTCCAAATCGATTTTGATTTAGTTTCGGACAAAAAACATAAGGAATTTCCCTGAAGCTACTCTGAATGCACATTTTAGGGGGGTTCATTTTGAGGTTAAATTGCTTTAACTATTCAAAAACTACTCTCAAATCAAAGAGATGGTATTTCTTTTCTCTGCTTTTGAGCACAAGATCATCGACATAACACTTGACTTGATGATGAATGAGTTCATCAAAGATTTGAGTCATAGCCCGCTGGTATGTAGCACCAACATTTTTAAGGCTGAAAGGCATGACCTTATAGCAATAGATTTTGATAGGGGTTCTAAAAGTAGTGTTTCTTTCATCTTTAGGGGTCATCTTTATTTGGTTATATATAGATGATCTATCCGTAAATAGAAGACTGCATGAGCTGAGGCAATGTCCACAATCAACTCTGAGATTGGTAGTGGAAATTCATCTTTTGGACATGCCTTATTTAAATCCCTAAAATAAACACATATGTGAATTTGGCCATTCTTTTTCTTAACTAGAATGACACTAACTAACCATGTAGGGTATTTTTCTTCTCAGATGAAGCCAACATCAATCAATTTTTTTTACTTCATAAATGACCTGTTGTTCTATGTCTAATCACATGGGTCTAGGAGCTTGCTTGATAGGGTTAGCACGAGGCTCTATTACTGGTTTATGGACTGGTACATTATGAGCCAATCTACACATCTCTTCATAACTCCATGTAAAGTAGTCCTTAAACTTAGTCAATAGCCTAACTAAGTCATTGGTTTCAATTTCATTCAACAAAGAACTGATATATGTCAGGCATGGATCTTCTTCAATACTTAAGTTGATTTCTTTGAGCTCATTGATGGTTTACTTGATCTCTTCTTCAAACTCTGGTGCATCTTGACTTCAAAATATCGGATCATCAAGTTTTAAGCACTCCTCATATAAGTTAATTTTATTTGAAAAGAACCTATCAAATTCCAAATGATTAGTGAGGACTAAGCAATAATCATCATAATCGACTGGACCCACTATACCGATTCCTAGTCCTGGTCTTGATTGAGAGGTTTTGTATTTGTTCTTCCATATTCTTTTGAAGTAGTCTAACTTGTCCAAGTATGTGGGATTAACCCTTTCTTTACTAAATTATGAACACAAGGAAAGTACCAATCAAAAGGTAATTCTATTAAATTTTTATATGAATCATCCTCAAGTTATACATCAACTTCTTGACTTGAGGATGATGCTCCCTAAAAGAACCTCTGAGTCTTCATACCTATGGATGACTTAGGGGCTTCCTTAACTACCAAACCATCAACTTTTTGAGAGGAAAGTGGGGTTAGAGCTAAGGTTCCCAACTGGTGCTTAACTATTTCACATATAGACTTGGATACACTTATGCTTTACTTTAGAGCCCGATGTTCATCACTATCTAGCTCAAGTGTCACCTCCAAGGGAATCTACTACTGAGAAGATCTGGCTGGTGTGCTAACCATAAAACACACATCCTATGAACTAGATTCTAAGTTTATATGGATAGCAGGTGTACTCCTTATAGCTAGGACATCTCTTCTATTGGGTGGCCAATAATGAGGTTTTCCACCCTTGGGACCTCTAACCTCAGCCTCTTCCTCTTCTAGTGGAGGTCAGTAGTCCATATGTATTTTAAATCTACCCAAATCAAATTTAATGCTAAATAATCATTCTACCCTTAGGTCAAGGGCTTCACATGAGACAAATCATCCATGTAAGTACTTATTTCTATTCCTTGGCCACTTAGTACTCTCCCAATGGTCCACTTAGGCACTTAAGATACTGGCTAACCTAACCTAAGGAGTGGTTGGGTTGGCCATGACCCATGGGATGTAAAATAACCTCACCCTCCCTATTGGAGCATTTGAAACCCATAGAACACCCATGATTCCTCCTTGGTAGCCACCTTCACCCCTTCAACCAACCAAGCTGAGCCAACTCTCCTACTCCCCGCCACCCACGACTCCCTGAGATGGCCGGTTGACCACTAGAACACAAATTTGATCTAACCGTCTGATCAAGATGAAAGGGGGTATACACCCCCTCATTTCCACTCAAACACACACAAAAATCATCCCATAGAGCCCTAGCTACCCAAGATGACCCGCTAGAGCCATTCCTAAGCTCCCAAGCTTGTTCCTCGATCAAAAAACCCATCTATCACAAAATAGACACTCCCATTTCTGACCTAACTTCCTGATTTCTCCATCAAAATCAAACTAACTTTCCCCTAGGCCTCGTTGAGCAAGAATGAATCATCTCTCAAGCTTCCTGAGCAGCAGAGGTGGGACTTTGATCAAAGTCAAGCTCCAAATCATCGGTTCTTGGCCATCTGAGTGAACGTTAAGGAATTGATCCAATTTTTGCTCAACAGGGCTTCATCTGCACTAGATGAAGCTTTCTCAATAGTTCAACCACCAGTCTTGAGCTCCAGTGAGGTATTCTTTCAAAACCAATCCTTAGGCAAAAATCTGTAGGAGCTTTTTGAAGAAAACTTGCATCTCATGTGATCTTGATCGTTGGATCCCCTTTGATCGATGTCATGAAGGTGTGAGATCCTTTTAGAGTTGATCCGAGCTCGGGTAAGCTCAAATCAAGTGAGCAATGGCAGATGAACTCCATTCTCCCTCACTCGCATGACATTAGATCACGCAGCTAAAGGAGTTTAATGAAATTATGGTTAGTCCACATGTGTAGGAAAACCATAAGATTAATTAATTAAGTCCTTTAATCTAATTAACTGTTAATCATGAGCCAATTACATTACACCCCTTTTATTTTCTAGGATTATTGCAAGTTTATTTTCCATGCATATGACGATAGCTCATAATTATTTAGTAAATTACTTTAAGGTGACATAGGTAAGGTTAATTAATTCATCTAATTAAGAGTTCAACTTAATTAAATGATAAAATCAACTTAATTACATTTCCTTAAATTAAATCAAATCACTAATATGGGAATGGGTTTAAAACAACAAATGATGATTTGTCTTCTCTTTTTTAAATCAAATCAAATCCAAAACTTATTTAATAAAGAAGCTTTGGTTTGCTTTAAATAATCTTATTTGATTTGATTGTCCTTAAGAACTAGTTTGGTTGAATGAATCACGTGCATATATTTGATTATTCTCTTTCCAATCATGTTAAATTTGGTATGTCATTTGAATTCATGCATCCATGTTTTGAAAATCAAGTAAAATAAAATGGATTTCCTTTATGTAAGCTTGCATGTGTTGATTTAATTTAATATATGTGTGGCTATTATCACTATTAAATCGAAATGTATTTTTCAAAAGCTTATAAATGAATAATAATATGTGTTATGATGCTAGTTATAAATACATAAGAAATGCATGTTCTTATAGCTTAAGTGTATGAATGTTGAGTTCTCTTTCCTCTATTCATGTGTTGAATTATATAAGATTGAATAGTAATGGGTATATAGTCTGGACATCTCGGGAACATGAGGCTTTAGCTAGCCTCAAGGAGGTCACTCGATTACCTCCCTGGTTTGTGACTTAGTTGATAAAATTGAAAAGAAGAAATGTTGAATCTGAATTTGTTCTCTATTAAAAAAAACCATAAACCATAAACTAAAACTTGAACCGTAAACCTAAACCCTAAACCCTAAACCCTCACCCTACACCAAACCTACAACCCTAAACCTACTACCCCACCCTAAGCCACAAAACCTAAACCATAAACCAACCACACCACACCACCACAAAACCATAAAACCTAAACCAACTAAATAAAACCAAAAATAAAATAGATATAAGAACCTAAACCTAAATAAAATAAGAAAATAAAATAAAAAAACAAAACTAAACCTAAACCTAAAATGAGATAAAATAAAATAAAACTAAAATTAAACTCAAATAAAATAAATAAAAAATAAACTAAAACTAAAATAAACCAAAAAAATAACCTAAATAAAATAAACCTAAATGTAAAATAAAATAAATAAAATAAAATAAAACTAAATAAAACCTAAACCTAAAATATATCTAAAATAAATAAATAAAATAAACCTAAACTGGACTAAAACCCTAAACCTAAAATAAACAAAATAAATAAACCTAAATCTAAACTAAAATAAACTAAATAAAAATAAATAAACCTAAACAAAAAATAAATAAACCTAAACCCTAAAATGATAAAATATACTAAACCTAAACTAAATTGTCTAAAAATAACCTCAAATAAAACCTAAAACCTAAACCTAAAAATAAAAAAACCTAAACTAAAACCTAAAATTAAAATAAAATAAAATAAAACTAAACTAAAATAAATCTAAACCTAAACCTAAACCAAAATAATAAACTAAAATAAAATCTAAACTAATTAAACTAGCTAAAAAAAATACTAAACTAAAAAAAAATGAACTAAAATAAATAAAATAAACTAAATAAACCTAAACTAATGGTTTAAATTTAAAAACTCAAACCAACCATATCCTAAACCCTAAACCTTAAATCCTAAACCCTAAAACCTAAAACCTAGACCCTAAAACCTAAACCCAGCCCCTAAACCCTAAACCCTAAAACCCTGAGCCACAAACCAAACCACAAACCATAAACCCAAAACCCTACCCAGGCCTAAAAATCTAAACCTAAAAACAATAAAACTTAAAAAATAAAATAAATGAAAACCTAAACAAAATAAAATGAAAATAAAATAAAATAAAAACATAAACTAAAACCTAAACCTAAATGAAATAAAATAAAAAACTAAACTATAAAAAATAAATAAGACTAAACTAAAAAATAAAACTTAAATAAAATAAAACTAAACGTAAAATAAAATAAAATAAAACCTAAAAAAAAAAACCTAAATCTAAATAAATCTATATAAAACCAAAATAAATAAATAATAAAACCTAAAACCTAAACTAAAAAAAAATCTCTAAAATAAAATAAAATAAACCTAAACCTAATCCTAAAACATAAACTAAATAAAATATAATAAACTAAAATAAACCTAACCTAAAACTAAAAATAAAACCTAAAATAAACCCAAAATAAAACCTAAAACCTAAACCTAAAATAAAATAAAAAACCTAAACCTAAACCTAAATAAAAAAATAAAATAAACCTAAAATAAAACATAAACCTAAACCTAAACTTAAAAAAATAAATTAAAAAAAAAAATCTAAACTAAAATAAATAAACCTAAAATAAAACTAAATAAATTAAAATAAAAGTAAATAAATAAAATAAAATAAAATAAATAAAAACCAAAACCTATTGGTTTACATAATTTAAAAAACCTAAACCCTAAACCTAAACTAAACCTAAAATAAATAAATAAAATCAAACCTAAACTTAAAACTAAAATAATAAAACCCAACTAAAATAAAATAAAAAATTAAACTAAAAATAAACATAAACCAAACCAAAACAACTTAAATAAAAAACCTAATCTAAATTAAACAAACCTAAAATGAATAAAATAAACTAAATAAAATTAAAAAATGAACTAAAATAAAATAAATAAAATAAAATAAATAAAACAAATAAAAAATTAAATAAACCTAAACCTTGGGTTTATTTAATTAAAAAAAAATCCTGAAACCCACCCTAAATCCTCCCTCCCTAAACTAAATCTAACCCTAAACCCTAAAATAACCCCTGACCCTACCTACCACACCCACCTAAATCTTAAACCCACAAACCTAACCATGAGCCATAAACCCCACTAAACTAACACTAAACCCTATCCTAAACCTAACCACAACTACCCTAAACCCTAAAACCCTAAAACCCACCAAAATTTAATCTACCTAAACTAAACTTAAAATATAAAAAATAAAATAAAAAAAAATAAAATAAAATAAAATAAAAAAATACCTAAAAACTAAAACCTAAAAAGAAAATAAAATAAAAATATAAAAGCTTAACTAAAATTAAATTAATAAAAACCTAAACTAAACTAAAAAAAATAAAAAATCTAAAACAAATAAAAACTAAACCTAAAATTATAATAAAATAAACCAAAAATAAAATAAAATCAAATCAAATAAAATAAACCAAAAATAAAATCAAATCTAAAATAAAAACCTAAAAGTAAAACCTAAAAATAAAATTAAAAAAACCTAAACCCTAAATTAAAAAAAAAAAATGTAATCCTAAAATAAAAATAAAATAAACCTAAACCTAAACCAAAATAAAACAAAACCTAAACCTAAGCCTAAAATAAACTAAACCTAACCCAAACCTAAACTAAATAAAACAAATTAAACTAAAAAATAATACTTAAAATAAAAATCTAAAACTTAAACCTAAAAAAATAAAATAAAAACATAAACCTAAATCGAAAAGTAAAAAATAAAACCTAAACCTAAAAATAAAATAAAAATAAAACTAAACTAACAAATAAATGAAAAACTAAACTTAAACCAAAACTTTAAAAAACTAAGAAACTACTACAATAAATAAGAAAATAAATAAACTAAACTAATTAAAAATAATAATAAAATAAAAAATATAAATAAAATAAATAAATAAATAATACTTGGTTTACTTTTAAAAAATTAAAATAAAAATAATTTAAAAAAATGACCCTACCTACTCTCCCTAAACCCTACCCTACTTAAATACCAGGCCCTTCCCTACCCTCTACCCTCCCTAAACCTAATAACCTGCTAACTACCCAACCCTAGCTGATAAACCTAAACTAAATCATGACTAACCCTATCATGAACTGACCCTACCATCGAAACACTAAAATCCTAAAGCATAAAGCATAAACAATAAACCCTAAATAAAACCCTAAATAAATCATAAAACCTAAAATCTAAGCTGACTAATTAAACCTAACAATAAAATAATTAAATAAACCTAAAAATAAAAAATTAAATAAAATGAACTAAAGTAAAACCTAAACATAAAATAAAATAAAATAAATAAAATAAACTAGATAAAATAAATAAAAACCTAAACTAAACTAAAAAATAAAATAAACCTGGAACAACATAAATAAAATAAAATAAACTTAAAATAAAAATAAAATAAAAACCTAAATTTAAGAACTAAACCTAAAAAAATAATTAAAAAAACCTATACCCTAAATTAAAAGAAAAAAACCTAAAATAAACATAAAAATAAAATAAAATAAAATAAACCTAAAACTAAACTAAAATAAATAAAACCTAAACTAAACATAAAATAAACTAAACCCTAAACTAAAATAAAATATAATAAAATAAAATAAACATAAACTCACTAAAATAAAACCTAAACATAAACCTAAAATAAAAACCTAAAATCTAAACCTAAAAATAAAATAAAGACCTATACCTAAAAAAACAAAAAATAAAACCAAACTAAAAAATAATAAATACTCAACTAAAAATAAACTGAAAACCCAAACATAAGTACTAAACTAAAATAAAACTAAACTAAATAAATAAACCTAAAATAAATGAACTAAACTAAATCAAAATAATAAGTAAACATAAATAAAAATAAAACTAAAATAAAATAAACTAAATAAACAAAGAGAAATGTTGAATCAGGATTTATTATGTTAAAAAAAACCAAAACCCTTAAACCTAAACAACTACTAAACTAAACCACCCTAAACCTTAAACCCTAAAACCACAATCCTTGATTCCTCATCCTAAAACCTAGGCCCAAAACCTGACCCTAACCCCTAAACCCAACCCAAAAAAAATGATAAACTTTAAACCTAAAAATAAAAAGCTAAAAAAAAACTAAACTAAATAAAACCTAAAAATAAAATAAATAAAAAAATCTAAACCAAAATAAAATAAAAAATAAAATAAATTAAAAACATAATCTAAAACATAAACTTAAACCTAAAATTAAACATAAACTTTGAAAAAATAAAATAAAAAAATAAATACTAAACTCAAAATAAAATAAATAAAAACTTAAACTAAACTAAAAAAATGATAAACTTAAATAAAATAAAAACTAAACCTAAAATAGAAATAAAATCACCTTAAAATATAATAAAATCAAAATTTAAATAAAAATTAAACAAAAAATAAATAATAACCTAAAATTAAATAAAAATAAACATAAAACTAAAGAAAACCTAAACTAAATAAAAATAAAAAAAACATAAAAACCAAAATAAACTAAATTAAAATAAATAAAACCTAAAACTAAACCTAAAATAAACTAAACCTAAACCTAAACCTAAACTAAATAAAATAAAATAAACTAAAATTAAACCTAAATCTAAACTAAAAAATAAAATAAAACTTAAATAAATACTTAAAATCTAAACTTACAAAATAAATAAAAAAACCTAAACCTAAACCTAAAATTAAAATAAATAAAACCAAAAAATAAAAATAAAAATAAAATAAAATTAAAAAAATAAACATATAAACCTAAACCTAAACCTAAAAAAATAAATAAATAAAATAAACTAACATTAATAAACCTAAATAAATGAACAAAACTTAATAAAATAAAAAAAAAATAAACTAAAATAAATGGATATACTAAAATAAATAAATAAACTAACTGGGTTTGCTTATTTTTTTTAAAATAAAACCTAAACCCATGACACTAAATGACCCTGAGTTAACCCAACTTTGACCCTGGGCATACTCTGTGCCTAGGCTAATGTGTTACCATAAACCCTAACCCTGACCCTGACAACTCCTGTGCCTACTTTCCCTGGGCTCTGACTGAATGACCTGACCACTGACCACTCTAACCTGGGCCCTGATCAGGCTGGGCCCTTGACCTAAACCCTGGGCCATGGGCCCTAAACCTACTAACCACCACTCAGCATGACCAAACTGAGATGACCACAAGGCCACAGGCCATGAGTTCTGGGCCTGAACCCAGGCCACAGGCCCTAAAAGGCCAGACCCTACCTGACCCTGGGCACCTAGGCTGGGCTCTAGGCCCTGGGCTCTCTGACCCTGGGCCCTAAAAACACTACCTGAATAACCTACAGGCCTGAAAACCTACTCCACAAATAGGCCTACCCTGGCCTGGGACCCTGACCCTACCACAAATATAAACCTAAATAAACCTATAAATAAAAATGTAAACCTATAAAATAAAATAAAATAAAAAAACCTAAACTAAACCTAAAAAATAAAATAAATAAAATAAAAATAAAATAATAAAGACCAAAATTAACTAAAAATATAAACCTAAGAATAAAAGCTATATCAAAGATAAAATGTAAAATAAAATAAATAAAATAAAATTAAATAAAACCTAAACCTAAAATAAACCTAAAATAAATAAAAAATAAAACCTAAACCCTAAACTAAAAGAAAACCTAAACTAAAATTAAAAATAACATAAATAAGATAAAATAAACCTAAACCTAAAATAAAATAGACCAAACTAAAATAAATAAAACCTTAACCTAAAGCTAAAATAAATTAAACATAAACATAAACCTAAACTAAATAAAATAAGATAAACTAAATAAAATCTAAACCTAAACTAAAAAAATAAAACCTATAATGAACCTAAAATAAAATTGAAAACCTAAACCTAAAAATTTAAAAAAAACCTTGCTAAAAATAAAAATAAAACCTAAACCTAAAACTAAAATAAAATAAAACTCAACTTAAAAATAAACTAAAACCTAAACCTAAACCTAAAAAATAAACTAAAATAAAAACCCTAAATTTAAAATAAATAAACTTAAAATAAATAAACTAAATTATATAAAATAATAAAATAAACCTAAGTAAAAATAAAAAAGAAAATAAACTAAAATAATTAAAAAATAAACTAAATAAACCTAAACCTACTGGTTTACTTAATTTTTTTTTTTAAAAAATCTTAAACCCTAAATCTTAAACCTTAAACTCTAAACTCTAAACCCTAAACCCTAAACCCTAAATCCCAAAAAATTCTAATACCTAAATCGTAAACCTTAACCCTAAATCCACAAACCCCCAAAGCATAAACCTAAACCATAAAACCCCACAACCTAAACCTAAACCCCACACAAACCCAAACTAAACCCTAAACCTAAACAAAAACTAAATAAATTAATAAATAAACCTAAAACCTAAAAAAGTAAACCTAAACCCTTAGAATGGGCAACCTTGGCGGGGACATCACGTCAACCAGGGCTTAGTCAATGTCGCGATGGAGGTGAAGGTGGAGGTGGTGGTTATCATAGTGGTGATGGGGGGATGGAGTGCTTGGTGGATATGGAGTTGGTGGTGGTGAGTAGTGGTGGTTATGGAGGTGGGAGGAGAGATGGAGGTTACAGCCCTAGTGGTGGTAGAGGGAGAGATTGGGGATATGATGGATGGATCTCGCTACTCGAGATGCCAGGGTGGTTATGATGGGAACTAGAGAAAATGAAGAATGGCCAATCTGATCTACTATGTATGGAATGATGTCTTTATAGTAGAGGAGAGTCTAGTATCTAGGGTTTTTAAATTTGTCTATGCGTGCTCATTTTTTATCTATGTTGTTGATTGTGTCTTAGAAAACATGGTGTGTTACTTGGTTGATGAAATTGAAAACAAGAATGTTGAATCTAAAATTATTCTCTGTTAAAAAAAAACAAAAACCCTAAACCTTAAACTAAAACTTGAACCCTAAACCTAATACCTAAACTAAACCTAAACTAAAACTTAAACCCTAAACCTAAAAGCTAAACCCTAAACCCTAAACCTTAAATAAATAAAAAATATAGTAAAAACCTAAACCTAAGAAAATAAAATAAAAACTTAAACTTAAACCTAAAATAACCTAAAAATAAAATAAAATAAAACTAAATAAAATAAATATAAACCTAAACCTAAAATTAAACTAAAACAAAACCTAAACTAAATAAATAAATATAAAAATAAACTTAAAGAAAAATAAAAATCAAATCTAAAAAAACCTAAACCTACTGGTTTCCTTAATTTAAAAAAAATAAAACATTACCTAGACCCTACAACCCTAACCTAAAACTAACCCTCACCACTAAACTGACTGACCTTGGACCATAACCCTAAACCCACACCCCACCCTAGTGATCCTAAATCCTAAACCCTATTAAACCTAAACCCTAATGTGACCCTACCCTGAGCTGACCTAAACCACAAACCAAACCCTACTAACCTGAGCAACCCTACCCTGACCACAACCCCCAACTCTAAACTCTAAAACCCTCCTTAAAACCCTGATCCTAAACCCTAAAAATAAAAAAAACAAAACTAAACCTAAAACCTAAATAAATAAACCTAAATAAATAAAATAAAATCTAAATAATCAAATAATAAATAAAATAAACATAAACTAATTAAAGCCTGAAAAATAAAATAAAATAAAATAAAAAATAAAAGCCTAAATTAAATTAAAATATATAAAATAAACCAAAGATAAAACCAAAATAAAATATAAATAAAATAAACATAAATAATAGAAATAAATAATAAATAAAACTTAAACCTAAAATAAAAATAGAAATAAATAAAACACTAAAATATAAACTAAACTAAATATAAATAAGATAAACAAAATAAAATAAACCTAAACCTAAACTAAACTATACTAAACTTAAAAATTAAAATAAAACCTAAACCTAAAATAAACTAAACCTAAATCCTAAACTAAATAAAATAAAGTAAACCTAAAACTAAGAAATAAAATTTTAAAATAAACCTAAAATAAAAAAAATAAACATTAACCTAAAAAAAATAAAATAAACTAAACTAAAAGTAAACCTAAACCTAAAAATAAACTAAAATAAAAAAATAAACTAAATAAATTAAATTAAATAAAAATAAACTTAAATAAAATTAAAAAAAATAAACGAAAATAAATAATAAATAAACAAAATAAAAAACTTAGTTTCTTAATTTAAAAATATAATAATTAAAAAATATAACAATTTTTAAAAAAAATTAAAAACAAATAAAAAAACTTTAAACCCTAAACCCTAAACTCTAAACCCTTATCCCTATATACCTAAACCATAAAATCTATAACCCTAAACCCTACCTAAATCCCCAACCTAAACCCAAATCTAAACCCTAAACCCTAAACCCTAAACTAAACTCTAAACCTAAACTTAAACAATAAAACCTATAAATAAAATAAATAAATAAACATAAACCTAAATAAAATAATAAAATAAAATAAAAATAAAACTAAATTAAAATAAAATATATAAAAAACCTAAAACATACAATAAAATAAAATAAATCTAAAATTAAAAAATGTAAATAAATTAAAAATAAATGGAAAATAAAAATAAAATAAGCCTAAAATAAAATAAAATAAAAACTAAATTAAAACCCTAAAATAAATAAAACCCAAATCCTCTAAAATAAAACTAAACCTAAAATAAAATAAAATAAACAAAATAAAATAAGTAAACCTAAGCTAAAATAAACTAAACTAAAATAGATAAACATAAACTTAAACCTAAAATAAAGTAAACCTAAACCCTAAACTAATTAAACTAAAATAAACTAAACCACTAAAAATAAAACTTAAAAATAAACCTAAAATAAAAACTTATAACCTAAAAATAAAAAAATAAAGTAAAAACCTAAACCTAAACCTCAAAATAAAAAAGAATTCCTAAAACTAAAAATAAAATAAAATAAAACTAAACTCAAAAATAAACATAAACCTAAGCTTAAACCTAAAAAATAAATTAAAATAAAAAACATAAACTAAAATAAATAAACTTAAAATAAATAAATCAAACTAATTGAAAATTAAAATAATCCTAAATAAAATAAATAAATAAATAATAAACTAAATAAACTTAAACCTACCTATTTACTTAATTTTCTTTTAAAAAGCCATAACTTTAAATCCTAAACCATTAACCCTAAATCCTAAATCCTAAACCCTAAACCCTAAAAAACTGTAAACCTTAGACCCTAAACCATAAAAACTATAAATCCTAGACCCTAAATCCTAAATAACAAACCACAAATCCAATCCTAAGTAACCCTAACCTAATCCACTAACCTGATCCATAAACCTATAAACAATAGACCAAACCCTGACCCTGACCCACAAAGCTAACCTAAACTTTAAACCTAAAACCCTAAACCTAAAACCCAAAGTCTAAACCCTAAACCTAAACCTTAAACTAAACTAAATAAAACCTAAATATAAAATAAATAAATAAACCTAACCATAAATAAATTAAAAAATAAAATTAAATAAAAACCTAAACTAAAACCTAAACCTAGACCTAAAAATAAAATTAAAAAAAAATAAAGTAAATATAAGAAAAGCTAAACTAAACTAAAAATAAAATAAACCTAAGAATAAAAAACTTAATAAAATAAAAGCATAAAATAAAATAAAATAATAAACTAAAATATAGTAAAACCTAAACCTAAAAATAAACCTAAAAATAAAATTAAAATAAAAGATCTTAAACCCTAAACTTAAAAAAAACCTAAACCTAAAATAAAACTAAACTAAACCTAAACTAAAATAAACCTAAAATAAACCTTAAATAAAACCTAAAACATAAACCTAAAAATTATTATAAAAAAACCTAAACCTAAAAATAAAAATATAACATAAACTTAAAATAAAATAAACTAAACTCAACTAAAATAAACTTAAACCTAAACCTAAATCAAAAATAAACTAAAATAAAATAAACTAAATAAAATAAAAAAAATAAACCTAAATAAGAATTTTAAATAAAATAAAATAAAATAAAATATAAACTAAATAAACCTAAAGGTTTACTTAATTTACAAAAAAAAGCAAACTAAATCTAAAATGCTAAACCATAAACCCAAAACTAACCCTAAACTACCTACAACCCTAAACACTAAACCCTAAAACCCTAAACCCTAAACCCTAAAGCATAAACCCTAAAACCCTAAACCCTAAACCCAAACCCTAAATCCTAAACCTTAAATCCCAAACCATACCTAAAATTAAAACTAAATAAATTAATAAATAAGCATAAACCCAAAACCTAATAAACCTAAACCCTAAAAATAGGCAAAACCTTGATGGCAGGAACATCATCGTCAACTAGGCTCAGTTTAGATGCAGTCGAGGAGGCGAAGGCGGAGGCGGTTGTTATCATTGTGGCGGTGGTGGATCTGGAGGTGATGGTGGATATTGAGGTGGTGGTCAGAGAAGTGGTGGTTATGGAGGCGGGAGTAGCAATGGAGGTTATAGTCATGGTGGTGGCAGAGGTACAATCGAGAAATGATGGCATCCCTACTCACAGTGGTGGTTCTGATCAAGAATGGATCCGATCTGCCGCTTATGGAACTGCTTTATAGTAGAGGCGGTTTCTTTCTAGTGTTTTGATTTACTCTGCATGTTGATTTTGATCTATGAAATTAAAAAGAAGAAATGATGAATCTTAATTGGATCTCTATTATAAAAAACAAAACCATAAAACATGAACCCTAGATCTAAAACCTAAACCCATACCTCGCTAAACCTTAAAATCCTAAATCCAAACCCCAATCCTTGAAATCCCTAAACCCTAAACACTAAACCTAAAACTAAACCCTAAACCTTAAACCTTAAACCCTAAACCCTAAACCCCAAACCCTAAACCCTAAACCCTAACCAAACTAATCCAAACCCTAAACCCCTAAAACTAAACCTAAACTAATTGACCTAAAATAAAATAAAGAAACCTAAACCAAAATAAAATAAAAATAAAATAAAATAAAACATAAACTAAAACCTAAACCTAAACCTAAAAGAAAATAAAATAAAAATAAAACTAAACTAGAATAAAATAAATAAAACATAAACTAAACTAAAAAAATAAATAAACCTAAATAAAATAAAAGCTAAACTTAAAATAAAAATAAACCCAAAATATAATAAAATAAAATTAAATAAAAACCTAAACCTAAAACCAAAAGAAATCCTAAAATAAGTAAAAAAAAAAACCTAAACCCTAAACTAAAATAATGAAACCTAAAATAAAAAAATAAACATATAAATAAACTAAACTAAATAAAATAAAAAATAAACCTAAATAAAAATAAAAAATAAAATAAACTCAAATAAATAAAAATACTAAATAAACTAAATAAACCTAAACCTATTGCTTTACTTAATTTTATAAAAAAAAAAAACCTTAAACCCTAAATCCTAAACCCAAAACCCTAAACCCTAAACCTACAACCCTGAACCCTAAACTTACAACCCTAAACCCTAAACCATAAACACTAAACCCTAAATCCTAAAACACTAAAACCTACAACCCTAAACCCTAAAGCAAACCCTAAACTCTAAATAAACCCTAAACCCTAAAACAAACTATAAACTTTATGAATGAGCATAACCTTGATGGCAAGAACATCACCATCAATAAGGCTCGGTCTAGATCTAGTAGTGAAGGCTAAGGCGGAGGCAGTGGTTATCACATTGGTGTTGGGGGATCTCGAGGTGTTATTGGATATGGAGGTGGTGGTTAAAGCAGTGGTGGTTATGAAGGTGGGAGGAGTGAGGAATATTACAACCGTGGTGGTGGCGGAGGGAGAGATCGATGATACGATGGTGGATCCTGATACTTGAGAGGTAGAGGTGGTTCTGATGTGAAATAGAGAAATTAAAGCATGACCAATCTGATCTACTGCTTATGGAACTGTGTCTTTATAGTAGAGAGGGCTCTACTTATCTAGGTATTTGATTTGGTCAATGGGTGATCATTCTTGATCTATGTTGTCGCTTATATCTTAGAAAACTTAGGGTGCTACTTGGTTGATGAAATCGAAAAGAAAAAATGTTGAATCTGCACTTGTTCCCTGTTAAAAAAAACCTTAAATCCTAAAACCTAAACTAAAACTTTAACCTAAACCTAAAACCTAAACCATAAACCCTAAACCCTAAACCCTAAACCCTAAACCTTAAACTAACCCTAAATCCTAGACCCAAAAAAGCTAAAAAGCTAAACCTAAACAAAATAAAACTTAAAAATAAAATAAATAAATAAAACCTAAACCAAAATAAAATAAAAAATATATTAAAATGAAAACATAAGATAAAACCTAAACCTAAACCTAAACCTAAACCTAAAAGAAAATAAAATTAAAATAAACCTAAAATAAAATAAAATAAACCTAAAATTAACTTAAAATAAAATAAAATAAACCTAAACTAAAATAAAGTAAAAACTAAATAAAACCTAAACTTAAAATAAAACTTAAAATAAATAAAAATAAAACCTAAAATAAACTAAAAAAAATCCTAAACTTAAAATAAAAATAGAATAAATAAAAATAAATAAACCTAAACCTAAACCTAAACTAAAATAAACTATCTTGGATTAAATAAAACCTAAACCTAAACCTAAAATAAACTAAACCTAAACTAAATAAAATAAAATAAACTAAATATAAACCTCAACATAAACTAAAAAATAAAACCTTAAAGTAAACCTAAAATAAAACCTAAAAAAATAAAATAAAAACTTAAAGCTAAACTTAAAATAAAAAATAAACATAAACCTAAAAAAATAATAAAACTCAACTAAAAATAAACCTAAACCTAAAAATAAACTAAAATAAAACCTAAAATAAATAAACTAAAATAAATAAAATTTAAAAAAAAAACTTAAATAAAAAAGCCTAAATAAATAAAAAATAAACTAAATAAACTTGAACCTACCGATTTACTTAATTTTAAAAAAACCTTAAACTCTAAATCCTAAACCACAAACCGTAAACCCTAAACACTAAAATGCTAAACCCTAAGCCCTAAACCCCTAAATGCTAAACCTTAAACCTTGAAACCCTAAACCCTAAAACCCTAAATAATAAACCCTAAACCCTAAAACCTATACGCTAAACCCTAAACCCCAAAACTTAAATCTTAAATTAACCTAATCCCTAAAAAATGCAACCTTGACATCAGAACATCCGCCAACTAGGCTCAGTCTAAATCTGGCGGTGGAGGAGAAGGTGAAGGTGGCAGTTATCATAGTGGTGGTGGGGGATCTAGAGGTACTAGTGGATATGGAGGTGGTGGTTGGAGTAGTGGTGGTTATAGAGGCGGGAGGAGCAATGAAAGTTATAGTCGTGGTGGTGGCGGAGGTAAAGATCTGGGATATGATGGTGGATCCTATTACTCGAGAGACCGAGGAAGTTTTGATAAGAACTAGAGAAATTGATGAACGATTGATCCAATCTACTGCTTATGAAATTGTGTCTTTACAGTAGATATGGTTCTAGGTGTGCTCATTTTTTATCTATGTCATCGCTTATGTCTTAAAAATTTTGGTGTGTTACTTGGTTGATGAAATTGAAAAGTATAAATGTTGAATATATATTTATTCTCTCTTTAAGAAAAAACCATAAACCGTAAACCCTAAACCTTAAACTAAAACATAAACCATAAACCTAAAACCTAAATCATAAACCCTAAACCCTAAAATTTAAAAACCCTAAACCCTAAACCCTAAATAATAAATCCTAAACCCTAAAACTTACAGCCCTAAACCTAAGCCAATTGAACTTAACCAATATGATCCTAAACTAGCCAAACTATAACTTAAGCCAAATCCTTGAAACCAATGATTCATACCAAATCAAAATCAATATTTGAATATGACTTGAACTTCAATTGTCAAACCAAACCCAATTGTCCCTCTTGACCCAAGTTGACCCAAATCAACCTAAAGACCAAATTAGGTTAAATTAAAATATAAACCAAATTGATTGCAACAAATGACTCAAGTTCATTCCAAATTGATTGTTGAACTTGACCAAAGCCATGTTTGGACCCAATTGAACCCAATCCTACATAGCCCAAATTGACCTAAAGGTTCGGATGGCCAAAATCAAAACCAAATCTAAATTAATTGAAACCAAAGCCTGTAATAATCTTTAATTGGTTAACTAAACCCAAACCAACACCAAACCCAAGCCAATTTGGCCAATTTGGTCAAATTGGTCAACTCAACCAATTTGACCCAAATAAATTCAAATGAGCCAAAATCAAATCTATGCCAAACTAATCCAAACCAATTGAACAAATACATCCCAAATATTCATACGAACTTGGCCCAACCCTTGGTTTGACCCAATTTGACCAATTGGTCAACTTGACCAACCTAACCCAATTCAACATAAATGAGTCAAATTGAGGCAAACCTAACTAAATCAACTCTAATTGACTTGAAATTTGGGCTAACCCACTTTTGGCTCATTTCAAATCTGCCCAAGTCAAATCCAATGCCAAATGATCAGGCATCACATGAGACAAATCTCCCATGTAAGTGGTCATTTCCATTTCTTGGCCACTTGGTACTCTTCCAATGGTCCACCTAGGTACTTAGGACATTCTCCAACCTGAGCCAAGGGGTGATTGGGTCGAACATGACCCATGGGAGGTAAAATCCCCAAGCCCTACCTATTGGATCATTTGAAACCCATAGGACACCCATGATTCTTCCTTGGTAGCCACCTCACCTTAACCAACCAAGTTGAGCCAACTCACCTCCTCCCACACCCATGATACCTAAGATGGCGGGATGGCCACTAGAAGCCAAACTGATCCTACCGTCATCAAGATGAAGGGGTATCTGACCCTCTTCCACTCAAACACACACACAATTCATTCCTTAGAACCCTAGCTACCCAAGATGAGCTGCTAGAGCCATTCCCTAAGCTCCCAAGTTTGTTCTTTAATAAAAAAACTTCCATTCCTATCCATTTTAAAATAAGACACTCCTATTTTTGACCTAACTTCCCCATTTCTCCATCAAAGAAATTAACTTTGCCTTCCTAGGGCTCGTCAAGCAAGAACAAATCATCTCCCAAGCTTCCCAAGCATCGAAGGGGGACTTCATTCAAAGTTGAGCTCCAAATCATCAGTTTGTGGCCTTTGAGCGAACACCGAGGAATTGATCAAAGGCTTAGGCTCCACTAGATGAAGATTCCTCAATCGTTTGAGCTACCGGTCTTGAGCTCCAATGAGGTATGCTTCTAAAATAGATTCTTAGGAAAAAATGGATTGGAGCTTTTTGAAGAAAACTTTCATCTCGTGTGATCTTGACCATTGGATCCCCTCCGATCGATGTCGTGAAGGTGTGGGATAATTTTGGATTGATTTGAGCTTGGGTAAGCTTGGATCAAGTGAGCAATGGTGGATGAACTCCATTCTCCCTCACTCATAAGATGTTAGATCATGCACCGTCCGTTCCACATGTCTAGAACGGACGATCATGATTAGATCTGCTAGATCGATTTGATTTAATCCTATTAAGCTATCGGATTAATCATAGCTGTCTAATCTTAAATCAGAAGATGAACGAGAAAGCGCATCCCTCACCATCACGTAGGCACTGAGTCAGATAACTTTAAGTAGCCAATCCCGAGGCGCCAACAGGATTAGGCTTAATTAATCATTTTTAATGGCTAAAACTTCTAAAAATCATAGAACATCATAGAGAAATGAAAAAATTAAAATAAATACTCATTTTAATGATATTTAAGAGGAGAATTAAATAAAAATAATCTTAACTAATTTTGGATAGTAATTCAAGTTTAATTACAAAATTAATTAGCTTAATTACTTCTTAATTACTTGAGCAATTAATTCAAAATTTTATGGGTTAATTTAATGGGATGACCTGTGCCTCCCATAATTTTCTTGGAATTTATTGCTCACTTAATTAAGAAAATTGACTAATAAAACCATAACTACTCTTTTAAGTTAATGATTAATTAATCCTATGAATAATAACAAATTGGTTAATTAAGTTTATTAATCATTATTCAATTGTAAGTGAACTAAGGAATAGGGTTGGGACTCCTTTCCATAAGTTCATTTCACCCTTTTTCAAGATGAAATTATTTAAGATTTAACTATTTAATTAAATCACTTAATCAAATTGAAATCATAATCCACTGGGCATCTTTAAGTGTTTAAAAACTTAAAAGAGTTTAATGAAATTATGGTTAGTCCACATGTGTGGGAAAATCATAAGAATAATTAATGAAGTCCCTTAACCTAATTAACTATTAATCATATGCCAATTGCATTAGGCCCTTTTATTTCTTAAGATCATTGCAAGTTTATTTTCCATGCATTTTATGTTGGCTCATAATTATTTAGTTATTTACTTTAAGATGACATAAGTAAGGGTAATTAAGTCATCTAATTAAGAGTTCAACTTAATTAACCCATAAAATCAACTTAATTTTATTTCTTTAAATTAAATCAAATCACTAATGTGGGGATGGGTTTAAAATAACAAGTGATGATTTCTCTTCTCCTCTTTAAATTGAATCATATCTAAAACTTAATTGATAAAGAAGCTTTGGTTTGCTTTAAATAATTTTATTTGATTTGATTGTCCTTAAGCACTAGTTTGGTTGAATGAATCACATGCTTATATTTGATTGTCCTCTTTCCAACCATGTAAAATTTAGTATGTCATTTGAATTCATGCATCCATCTTTCAAAATCAAGCAAAATAAAATGGAATTCCTTTATGTAAGATTGCATGTGTTGATTTAATTTAATATATGTGTGGCTATTATCACTATTAAATCCAAATGTATTTTTCAAAAGCTTATAAATGAATAATAATATGTGTTATGATGTTAGTTATAAATACATAAGAAATGCATGTGCTTATAGCTTAAGTGTATGAATGTTGAGTTCTCTTTCCTCTATTCATGTGTTGATTTATATAAGATTGAATGGGTATATAGTTTGGACATCCAGGAACACGAGACTTTAGCTAGCCCCAAGGAGGTCATTTGATTACCTCACTTCCTTTGTTACTTGGTTGATAAAATCAAAAAGAAAAATGTTGAATCTGAATTTGTTCTCGTTAAAAAAAATCAAAAGCCCTAAACCCTAAATAAAACCTACAACCCTAAATCCCAAAAAGCTAAACCCTAAACCCTAAATCGTAAACCCTAACAACCTAAAACCTAAACTTAAACTAAATAAAGCATACAAATAAAATAAATAAATAAACCTAAACCCATATAAAATAAAATAAAAAAATAAAATAAAAACCTAAATATAAACCTAAACTTAAACCTAAACCTAAAATAAAATAAAATAAAAATAAAACTAAAATAAAATAAAATAAATAAACTAAACTAAAAAATAAAATAAACCTAAAAATTAAAAACCTAAATAAAATAAAAATTGAATGTAAAATAAAAAATAAATAAACCAAGAATAAAATAAAATAAAAACTAAATAAAAACCTAACCCTAAAACTAAAATAAAATATACCTAATCCCTAAACTAAAAAAAGAATCTAAACCTGAAATAAACAAAATAAAATAAACATAACCCTAAACTAAAATAAACTAAAAATAAATAAATAAACCTAAAACTAAACATAAATTAAACTAAACCTAAACCTTAAACTAAATAAAATAAAAACTTAAAATAAACCTAAAATAAAAAAAAGCATTAAAAAAAAATAAAATAAAAAACCTAAACCTAAACCAAAGAATAAAAAAACAAAACCTAAACCGAAAAATAAAATAAAAATAAAACTAAACTAAAAATAAACATAAACCTAAAACTAAACATAAAAAAATACTAAAATAAAAAACCTAAACTAAAATAAATAAACAAAACTAAATAAAATTAAAAATAAACCTAAACAAAGATAAAATCTGAAATAAACTAAAATAAATTAAAATAATCTAAATAAACTAAATAAAAAAGATTTACTTAATTAAAACCCTAAACCCTAAACTCTAAACTCTAAATGCTGGCTAAATCCTAAACCCCTAAACTAAATAAATGGTACCATGACCCTACTTAAACCCTACTAACCAAAACTAAACCCTAAATACTAAACCTAAACCAAACCCCCTCCCTACTCCCTCCCAAACCTAAACCTCTAATATTTAAACCTCTATGGGCTCAAAACCCTACTAAGCTAAATCTCCTCCCTCCATAAACTGACCTAAACCCTAAGCTGACCCTAAAGCCTAAGCTAACTAAACTAAACCCTAAAACCCTGGGTTAAAAGCTAAAACTGCCTCCATACTCCTACTAAGGCAGGCCTAATCCTGTACCCTGGGCCTAAACCCTAATCCTAAACTCCCTAAACCCTAAACCTAACCTAAACCTGCTCAAAATACCTAAAAATAAAATAAATAAATAAACCTAAACCTAAATAAAAAAATACATAAAAGACTAAAGACCTAAACCTAAACCTAAAATAAACTAATAAATAAAACCTAAACTAAACTAAAATAAAATAAACCTAAGAATAAAAGTACTAAATAAAATAAAACTAAACATAAAATAATAATAAAATAAATCTAAAATAAAGTATAATAAAAACTAAATAAAAAAACTAAACCTAAAAAATAAACCTTAAAATAAACCTAAAAATAAATAAATAATAAAATCTAAATCCTAAACAAAGAAAAAAAACTAAACCTAAAATAAAAAATAAACAAAATAAAGAAACCCTAAACCTAAACTAAAATAAATATAACATACACCTAAACTTAGACCTAAAGTAAAACTAAATAAAATAAAATAAACTAAAAACAAACCTAAACTAAAACTAAAAAATTAAATGTAAAGTTAAACCTAAAATAAAAACCTAAAACCTAAACCTGAAAAAATAAAACCTAAATCGAAGATTAAAATAAAAATAAAACTCAATTAAAAAAAACCTTTACCTAAACCAAAACCTAAAAAATAAACTAAAATTAAAAACCTAAACTAAAATAAACAAACCTAAAATAAATAAACTAAATTAAATAAAAATAAAAATAAACTTAAATAAAAATAAAAAATAAAATAAACTAAATAAACCTAAACTACTGGGTTTACTTAATTAAAAAAACCATAAACCCTAAATCCTAAACCCTAAACCCTAAACCTACAATCCTAAACCCTAAACCCTAAACCCTAAAATTGTAAACCCTAAACCCTAAACCCTAAACCCTAACCTTAAACCCTTAACCCTAAAGCATTAACTTACCACTAAACCCTAAACACTAATCCTTAAAACACAAACCAACCCTAAAAAGCTAAAGTAATTAAATAAATTAAAAAATAAACCTAAACCCTAAAACCTAATAAACCTAAACATAAACTTAAACCCTAAGAATGGGGGACTGAGAACATCCATCACTGGGCCAGATCTCCTCTGGCTGAAAGTAGAGGTGGGTTATCACAATAGTGGTGGGGGATCTAGAGGTGCTGGTGGATATGGAGGTGGTGGTCAGAGTAGTGGTGCTTATGGAGGAGGGAGGAGAGATAGAGGTTATAGCCATAGTGGTGAAGTAGAGAGAGATCGGGGATATGATGGCGGTTCTGGCTACTCGAGAGACTAGGGTGGTTCTGATGGGAACTAGAGAAATTGAAGAATGGCCCATTCGATCTACTGCTTATGGAACTGTGTATTTATAGTAGAGATGACTCAAGTTATCTAGGGTTTTTGATTTGCTCTATGCCAGCTCATTTTTTATCCATGTCATTGCTTGAGTCTTAGAAAACTTAGTGTGTTACTTGGTTGATGAAATCAAAAACAAGAAATGTTGAATTTAAATTTATTCTCTGTTAAAAAAAATCATAAACCATAAACCCTAAACTAAAACCTGAACCCTAAACCTAAAACCTAATCCCTAAACCCTAAACCCTAAACCCTAAAACCCTAAACCCTAAACCCTAAACCATAAAACCTAAAACCTAGACCCTAAACCAAAAAAAAAACCCTAAACCAAAAACCCAAAACTGCAAACCTTAAACCCTAAACACACCCTAAAACTAAACCATAAACCCTAAACCCTAAACCCTAAAATCCTAAAAACCTAAACCTAAACTAAATAGAACATAAAAATAAAAAAATAAAAAAAATCTAAACAACAATAATAAGCCTTTATCCCACTAAGTGGGGTCGGCTACATGAATCCCTCATCTCCATTGTGTCCTATTATGTGTCAAATTCTCATTTAATTCAAGTATACTAAGGTCATTTTTTATACATCTTAACCAAGTCTTTTTGGGTCTACCTCTACCTTTTTTTAACATAAGGCAAATCTAATGCATCTACTCTCTAACGGGTCATTGGTGGTACGCTTTATGAGGCCAAACCATCTAAGGCGACTCTCTCTTATCTTATCTACCTCTGGAGCTACTCCAACTTTTTCCTGAACATACTCATTTCATATTTTATATCTAAGAGTATAGCCATTCATCCACCTGAGCATCCTCATTACTGTAACACTTAACTTAGTCTTATGCTTCTATTTTATTAGCCAACATTCTGCACCATAAGTCATTGCAGGTTTTACCACCATCTTATAAAATTTTCACTTAAGTTTAAGTGGTACTTTTCTATCACACAATAGGCCAGATGCATTCCTCCACTTCAACCATCCAACTTGAATTCTACGAATAACATTCCATATATTTCACCATCATTTTGAACAATAGAGCCTAAAAAGTCGATAAATCACTCTTTTAATGACTTGTTCACCTAATGTCACAACTCTCCCACTATAACTTCTACAACTAAAATTACACTCCATAAATAAACTAAACAAAATAAACATAAAAATAAATCTAAACAAAAATAAAAAAATAAAATAAACTAAAATAAATAAAATAAAAAAATAAACCAAATGAAGTTTTAATTTAAAAAAAAACTAACCCAGAACCCTAAACTCTGAACCCTAAACCTACAACCCTAAACCCTAAACCTTAAAATCATAAACCTGAACACTAAACCCTGAGCCCTAAACCCTAAAACCCTAAAACCTAATCCCTATAACCTAAACCCTAAACCCTAAACCCTAAAACCTACAACCATAAACCCTAAACCCTAAACCCCATACCCTAAACACTAAACCATAATCCCTAAAAACCTAAAAAGTGTAAAACTAAACAAAATAAAACTTAAAAATAAAATAAATAAATAAACCTAAACCTAAATAAAATAATAAAATTCAATAAAATAGAAACATAAACAAAAACCTAAACCTAAACATAAAAATAAAATAAAATAAAAAATTAAAATTGAACTAAAATAAAATAAATAAAAACCTAAACTAAACTAAAAAAAATAAAATAAACCAAAAAATAAAAAACCCAAATAAAATAAAAACTAAACATAAACTAAAAATAAAATAAACCTAACCCTGAACCCTAAACCCAAAACCCTAAACACATAAACCTAAAGCAAATAAAACCCAAAAAAACCTAAACCTAAATAAAATAAAAAATAAAATAAAATAAAAACTTAAATTAAAATCTGAACCTAGACTTAAAAATATAATAAAATAAAAAATAAATAGAAACCAAGACTAAACTAAAAAATAAAATAAATCTAAGAATAAATAACCCAACTAAAATAAAAACTAAATGTAAAATAAAATCAAAATAAACCTAAAATAAAAAAATAAAAACTAATTAAAAATCTTAACCTAAAAAGTAAAACCCAAAGCCTAAACTAAAAATAAAAAATTAACCTAAAATAAAAAATGAAATAAACAAAATCAAATAAACTTAAGCCTAAACTATAATAAACTGAACTAAAATAATTAAAACCTAAACCTAAACCTAAATTAAACTAAACCTAAACCCTAAACTTAATAAAATAAAATAAACTAAAAATAAACCTAAACCTAACTAAAAAATAAAACTTAAAAATAAACCTAAAACCTAAACCTAAGAAAATAAAATAAAAACCTAAACCTAAACCTAAAAATAAAAAATAAAACCTAAACCTAGAAAATAAATTAAAATAAAACTAAACTAAAAAATAAATATAAACCAAAACCTAAACCTAAAAAATAAACTAAAATAAAAAACCTAAAATAAATAAACCAAGCTAAATAAAAATAAAAAATAAACCTAAATAAAACTAAAAAATAAACAAAAACAATTAAAAATAAAATAAATAAAGCAAATAAACCTAAACTTACTAGTTTACTTAATTTTTTTATTTTAAAAAAAAACCCTGAACCCTAAACCCTAAAACTAATCCTAAAACTTAAACCCTAAACATATAACACAAAACCCTCAACCCTAAACCCTAAACCTCAAAACCACAAACCTAAACCCTAAAAAAGCCCTAACCTCTAAAAGCATTAACCCTAAAATCCTAACCCTAAACCCTAAACCCTAAACCCAAAACCCTAACCCAAAACCCTAAACACTATACCCCAAACCCTAAACCTAAACTTAATGTAATTAAATAAACTAAAATATAAACCTAAACAAACCTAAACCTAAACCCTACTAATAGGCAGAACCTTGATGATAGGAACATCAACGTCAACTAGGCTCAGTCTAGATCTAGCGGTGGGAGGCGTGTGGTTATCGGGTGGTGGTTGGGAGATCCTGGAGGTCGGTGGATATGGAGGTGGTGGTGAGGCTGGTGGTGGCGAGCGAGATCCAGGATATGATGGTAGATCCTACTAATCGAAAGGCTGGGGTAGTTCTGGTGGGAACTAGAGAAACTACAGAATGGTCGGTCCGATCTGCTACTTATGGAACTGTGTCTTTACATTAGATACGGTTCTAGTTATCTAGGGTTTTTGCTTTTTTATATGCATGTTCATTTTTTTTATCTATGTCATTGCTTGTTCTTAGAAAACTTAGTGTGTTACTTGGATGATGTTATTGAAAAGAAGAAAAGTTGAATCTGAATTTTTCTCTAGTTAAAACCTGAACCCTAAACCTAAAACCTAAAAACTAAACCCTAAACCCTTAACCTAAAAAACCCTAAATCTTAAACCCTAAATTGTAAACCCTGAACCCTAAACCCTAAAACACTAAAATCTAAATCCTAAACCTTAAAACCTAAACCCTAAACCCTAAACCTAAACACTAAACCCTAAACCTTAAACCTCAAACCCTAAACCCTAAACCCTAAACTCTTAACTAACCCTAAACCCTAAATCCTAAATAGCTATAAACTAAAACCTAAACTAAATAAAACTTAAAATTAAAATAAATAAAAGAATTTAAAATAAAATAAAATAAAATAATAAAATAATATAAAAACTTAAAATACAACCTAAACCTAAACCTAAAAGGAAAATAAGATAAAATATAAAAACTAAAACATATAAAACCTAAATATAATAAATACTAAAACTAAAATAAAAAAATAAACCTAAAATTAAATAAAATAAATAATAAATAATAACCTAAACCTAAAAATAAACTTTAAAATTAATAAAGAATAAAACCTAAACCCTAAACTAAAAAAAACATAAACCTAAAGTAAAATTAAATAAACCTAAACCTAACTAAAATAAAGTAAAGTAAAAAAAAATAAAACTTAAACTTAAACCTAAAGTAAACCAAACCTAAACCTAAACCTAAACACTAAAAAAATAAAATAAACCAAAAATAAACCTAAAACTAAATTAAAAAATAAAACCTAAAAATAAACCTAAAATAAAAACCTAAAACCTAAACCTAAAAAAATAAAATAAAAACCTTAACCTAAACGTCAAAATAAAAAATTAAAACTTAAACAAAAAATAATAATAAAAGTAAAACTAAACTAAAAAATAAACCTAAACCTAAACCTAAACCTAAACAAAATAAACTAAATAAACCTTAACCTTCCAGTCAAATTAATTTTTAAAATAATAATAATAATATTAAATAAAATTAAATTAAAAAAACCCTAACCCTAAACCCTAAACCCTAAACCCTAAACCCTGAACCCTGAACCCTAAGCCTACAAACTTAAACTCTAAACCAAAAAAATTAAAACCCTAAATCCTAAACCCTAAACCCTAAGCTAACCCTAAACCCTAAACCCTAAAACTTACAACCCTAAATCCTTCACCGTAAACCCCAAACCCTGAACACTAAATCTTAAACCCTAAAAACCTAAAAACCTAAACCAGAACTAAATAATACCTAAAAATAAAACAAATCAATAAAGCTAAACCTAAATAAATTAAAAAAATAAAAAATGCAAACCCAAAAAAAACCTAAACTTAAACTTAAACTTAAGCCTAAACTTAGATGTACAAATAAAATGAAATAAAAAATAAAAATAAAACTAAAATAAAATAAATAAAAACTTAAAGTAAACTAAAAAAATAGAATAAACCAAAAATAAATAACATAAATAAAATAAAAACTAAATGTAAGATAAAAAATAAAGTAAACCTAAAATAAAATAAAATAAAAACCTAAACCTAATAATTAAACCTAAAAATAAATAAAATATAAACCTAAACCCTAAAATAAAATAATGTAAACCTAAAATAAACAAAATAAAATAAACCTAAATGTAAACTAAAATAAAAAATTAAAATAATAAAACAAAACCTAAACCTAAAATAAACTAAACATAAACCATAAACAAAATAAAATAAAATAAAATAAACTAAAATATACCTAAACCTAAACTAAAAAATAAACCTAAAATAAAACCTAAAACTTAAATATAAAAAAAAAACCTAAACCTAAGCCTAAAAAAAAACCTAAACCTAAAAATAATGTTAAAATAAAATTAACTAAAATAAACATAAACATAAACCTGAACCTAAAAAATAAGCTAAAATAAAAAAACCTAAACTAAATAAATAAACTTAAAATAAATTAATTAAACTAAATAAAACAAATATAAAGCTAAATAAAAGAAAAAATAAAATTAATAAAATTAATTTAAACTAAATAAATAAACTCCGATTTACTTTAAAAAAAAACCCTAAACCCCAAACCAAAAATACTAAACCCTAAATCCTAAACCCTAAACCCTAAACCCTAAAACTAACCCTAAATCTACAACCTTAAACCTACAACCCTAAACCCTATACCCTAAACCCTAAACCTACAACCCTAAATGGTAACCTCTGGGATTTAGGCCAACAAGTCCATAGTGTACTTGTGGTAGTGATGGAGCTTTGGCTTTAATAACCTTATAGGACCCAATGATTTGGTTTATAACTAGCTTAGAATCACCGAAGATGTTGATGTTCTAGATGCTTAGAGTAACTGCTCAGATAATTAGAGCCTCATATTTGGCTTCATTGTTGGTGCAAGGATTAGACATATGATATGAGAATCTCATCATATCCCATTCTAGAGTTAAGAGAACTATTCTTACCCCTTTCTTTCCTAGAATAGTAGATTATAGGTCTTCTCCTCTTTGAGAGGAAGCCGCACCATCAAAGTACATCTCCCAGTGAATGCTAGTATCCCCTAAGTTCATTATTTGTTCATCGGGGAGATAATCACTAAGTGGAGAGTCAGCTGGAAGTGGGTGTGCTGCTAAAAAATTCACTAGCACTTGTGCTTTCACTGCACAGAGGAGTATGAAGCTAATGTCAAACTATGAGATGATCATGGACCGTTGTGTCGGATAGCATCGGCTATGTCATGAGATCTTTAGATTAATCCTAGAGATTAAGTTCACCTTATAAGGAAGCATGTAGTATTGTAGCTTTTGGAATACAAAGATTAAAAATGCTTTTCAATGGGTGGATAATTAGCCTTAGTAGGGATTAGATGACAGTTGAGGTAATAGAGTGTGTTTTCCTTCCCTTGATCATTGGCTTTGGTCAACAAAGCACCAAGGGAGTCATCTAATGGAGAGTGTAAAGTATGAGTGACTTGCCTAAGATAGTTGGTGGCAATGAGTAATGCTTGATGTCTTCAAAGGCATGCTCACACTTGTCATCCCACCTGAACTTGCCATCATTTTTGATAAGTTGGATATGCCAACTGCCCTTGGAATGATCTGAATTGAGTTAAACTTTCATTAGTGACATTTCAAATATTGCCTTAATCTTCTCCAGATCGATTTTAATTCCTTAGGGTGGGACAACAAACCTAAGTAATTTCTCTGAAGCTACTCTGAATGTACACTTCAATAGGGTTAATTGAAAGGTTAAATTGTCTTAACTGTTTGAAAACTACTCTCAAGTCAAAGAGATGGTCTTTATTTTCTCTACTTTTTGACCACGAGATCATCGACATAGCACTCAACTTGATGATGAATAAGTTCATCAAAGATTCGAGTTATAGCTTGTTGGTATGTAGCATCATCATTTTTAAGTCTAAAAGGAATGACTTTATAGTAATAGATTTCGATCGGGGTTCTAAAAGTAATATTTCTTTCATCTTCAGGGGCCATCTTTATTTGGTAATATCTAGCTGAGCCATCCATGAAAGAGAAGACTGCATGAGATGAGGAAATGTCCACTATTAGCTCTAAGATTGGAAGTGAAAATTCATCTTTTGAACATGCCATATTTAAATCCCTAAAATTGATGCATATGTGAATTTGGCCATTCTTTTTTTTAACTAGGACAATGTTGGCTAATCAGGTAGAGTATTTTTCTTCTCAGATGAAGCCAACATTAATCAGTTTCTTGAATTCATAAATGACCTATTATTCTATATCTAATCGCATGCATCTAGAAGCTTGCTTGATAGGGTTAGCAGTAAGCTTTATTACTAGTTTATGGACCACTATGTTAGGAGCCAATCCAAGCATGTCTTTGAAAAACCATGTAAAGCAGTCCTTAAACTAAATCAATAGCCTAACTAAGTCATTAGTTTCAATTTCATTCAATATATAACTGATGTCTATTGGGCGTGAATCTTCTTCAGCTCCTTAGTTGATTTCCTTAAGCTTATCAATGGTTGACTTGATCTCTTCTTTGAACTCTAGCACTACTTTTTTGACTTTAAAATCATCAAGATCATCTGAAGCCTCTAAGAACAACTCCTAATATGAGTTAATGTGATTTGAAAATAACCTATCAAATTCTAAATGATTGGTAATTACTAAGCAGTAATCATCATCATCGACTGGACCCGCTGTACCGAATCCTAGTCCTGGCCTTGATTGAGAGCTTTTATATTTGTTCTTCCATAATCTCTTGAAGTAGTCTGACATGCATTTTGATGAAATATGTAGGATTAACCTTTTCTTTGCTAAATTATGAACATAAGACAAGTACCAATCAAAAGGTAATTCTATTAAATATGAATAATCCTCAAGTTCTACATCAACTTCTAGACTTGAGGATGATGCTCCTGAAAAGAACCTCTAAGTCTTCACACTGATGACTTAGGCTTCCTTAACCCTCAACTTTTGAGAGAAAAGTGTGGTTTAGAGCTAAGGTTCCCAACTAATATTTCACATATAAATTTGGATACGCTTATGCTTTAGTTTGTAGCTCGATCTTCATCACTATCTAGCTCAAGTGTCACTCCAAGAAAATCTACTATTGAGAAGAGCTGGTTGGTGTGCTAACCATATAAGATAGATTCTAAGTCTATATGGATAGTAGGTGTACTCCCGGTAGCTGGGATATATCTTCTATTGGGTGGCCAATAAGGAGGTTTTCTACCCTGCCTCAGCCTCTTCCTCTGTAGAGGTCATCACCCTCTTTGAATGGAATAATGAACTGGGTGGAATCTAATGTCGCTCCACTTCCTCCTCCAAGTATATTTCCACCCCTTTTATTTTCTTTTTTTTCTATTTTCTTTTTTTTTATTTCTTTCTTTTTTTCTTTTTTCTTTTGATATTTTTTTTAAAAAACTTTAGCCAAGTTCATAAGAGTTGATTTTGAGGGAGGTAGTAAGCAGCATCCTCATATATGCTGACCCCATAAACTATAAATAGCTTGAGATCTCCTTTGACATAGCTAGGCGATTCCACCTCTCATGTACTTCATGTAGATATGATGGAACTATGTTGTTCTCTTGTATTCATGGTCTCCCAAGCAAAGCATTGGATGATGTATCAAAGTCTATAATGTGAAACTTTGCTTGATCTACCAATCATCTATCTCCAAGGGCAACACTGGAGCCTAAGGCTTGACCTTACTTTTGATTCAATCTTTCCATCTTAGACTAAGGAGTCTTCTAGACATTAAGACTTCCCTAGTCATAAGACACTTCTAACAATTAGGTAAATATTTAACCTAAGCCTAAAGACTTATAAGGGTTAACCATAGCATTAGGTTACGCCTTAGGGATTAGGATAATCCACCTACCCTACAACCCAAACCCAATCCATGTTCACCTTCTCAAACCAAACCTCAAGTTCAATTCAAACATCAAATTCAAATCCAAATCCAAAAGCAAATTCTAAAACCAAATGATTGAAGCCCATGATCAAATCTAAACTCGAAACCCTTCCTAAGCCATATTACCTATCCCATGGACTTAGCCAATTCTTAATCCAAATAAATCCAAAATCAAATGATTTTCACATAATCAATTTATATCTTTAATCATCTTCCTAAATATAAATCAAATCTACATTCAAATGATCACAACTAAATAGAATTAAATCAACACCCTTCCTAAGCCATATGACAAATCCCATGGACTTAGCCAAATCTTAATCCAAATCAAGTCAAACTCAATTTATTTTCTCACAAATCAATCATATTTTCAATCATCTTCACAAACTTAAATGAAATATACATTTAAGTCATCAAAACTAAATCAAACCAAATCAAAATCCAAACCTAAACCACATGACCCAACTTTATGGACTTAGCCAAATTTCTTCATTCCAAACCCCAAATTCAATTGATTTTCTCATGAATCAATCATACCTTCAATCATATTCACAAATATAAATGAAATATACAATCAACAACCAAAATCAACCCAAGTCAAACCCAACTTAACCTTTTGACTTGAAATGTTCAAATGAACCAAAACCTTTTTGAATTGTAATGAATTTATATATCAATCCCAAATCCATATATAAACTCAACTAAATCAAACTCAACCTAAAATCAAGCCAACTAAACCCAATTGTTCAACTTAACCAAAAGTGGCCAATTTGACTTATTTGGGCCAAGGTCTAATCCTACCCAAATCGGATTGAACCAAATTGAACAAAACCTCCCATCATGATTGTTAATCACCATAGGTTGATCAATTGTCACAAATTAGGTCAAACCATGTCAACTTGGTCATTTGACCAAGTCAACCCCTTAACCCATATGAACCCAAACTAGCTAAATTGCAACCTAAGCTAATTCCTTTGAAACCAATGATTCATACCAAATCAAAATCAATATTTGAATATGACTTGACCTTTAATTGAGTCAAACCAAACCTAATTGACCCTCTTGACCTAAGTTGACCCAAATTGACCTAAAAGACTAAATTGGATCAAATCAAAATATAAACCAAATTGACTGCAACCAATGGATCAAATTCATTCAAAATTGATTGTTGAACTTAACCAAAATCATGATTTGACCTTTGAACTCAATTGACCTACTTAGCCCAAATTGACCTAAAGGTTCAAGTTAAATCAAATCAAACCAAATTCAAATTGAAACTAAAGCCTACAATCACCTTCAATTGGTCAACTAAACCCAAACCAACACCCAAACCAATTTGGTCAAATTGGTCAACTTAACATTTGACTCAAATGATTTAAAATGAGCCAAAATCAAATATAAACAAACTAAACCAAACCAATTAAACCAAAACATCCCAAATAATCATATGAAATTAGCTAATACTTGGTTTGACCCAATTTGACCAATTGGTCAATTTACCCAAACTAACCCAATTTGACCTAAATGTGTCAAATTGAGCCAAACTAACCAAATCAACTCAAATTGACTTGAAATTTTAACCCACTTTTGGCTCATTTCAAATCTACCCAAATTAAATCCAATGCTAAATGATCATTCTACCCTTGGGCCAAGGGCATCAAATGAGACAAATCACCCATGTAAATGGTCATTTCTATTCCTTGGCCACTTGGTACTCTCCCAATGGTCCACCTAGGCACCTAGGACACTGCCCAACTTAACCCAAGGGGTGGTTGGATCGGTCATGACCCATGGGAGGTGAAATCACCTCACTCTCCCCATTGGAGCATTTGAAACACATAAGACACCCATGATTCCTCCTTGGTAGCCAGTTCCACACCTTCAAACAACCAAGTCGAGCTAATTCACCTTCTTCCTGCCACCCACGACTCCCTAAGATGGTTAGACAACCACTAGAAGCCAAACCCAATCCCACCATTCAATCAAGATGAATGGGGGTATACATCTCCTCGTTTTCGCTCAAACACACAAAAATAATCATTCCTCGATCCCTAACTACCCAAGACAAGCTAGAGCCATTCCAGATCCCAAGCTTGTTCCTCGATCAAAAATGCCATTCCCATCCTTCAAATAGGACACTCCCATTTCCAACCTAACTTACCCATTTCTCAATCAAACTCAAATTAACTTTGTACACACCTTTCCTAAGCCTCATCGAGCAAGAACAAATTATCTCATAAGCTTCCCGAGCATCAGAGGTGGGACTTCGATCAAAGTTGAGCTCCAAATCATCAATTCATGGCCTTCTGAGTGAATGTCGAGGAATTGATCCAATTATTTCTCAACCAGGATTTGTCTCCACTAGATGAAGCTTCCTCAATTGTTTGAGCAATCTATCTTGATATCCAATGAGGTGTGCTTCCAAAACTGATCCTTAGGCAAAAATGGGTTGGAGCTTTTTGGAGAAAACTTGCATCTCATGTGATCTTGACCATTAGATCCCATCTAATTGATGTTATGAAGGTGTGGGATCCTTTTAGAGTTGATCCGAGATCGGATAAGCTTGAATCAAGTGAGAAATGGTGGATGGACTCCATTCTCCCTCACTCGTGTGATGTTAGATCACCCACCATCCCTTCCGTAATCAATGGATGATCGTGATTAGATCCACTAGATTGATCTAATTTAATCCTATTAAGTTGTGGAATTTATTGTAATCGTCCGATCTTAAATCAAATAGCAGATGAAAGCGCCTCCGCCATACGTGGCGAGTCGATAAGTTTAAGTAGCCAATCCTACAGTGTCATGTGGAAAGCATGCCACGTTAGCGTGCCATGTGGCACTAATAGGATTATGCTTTAATTAGGCAATTAATCATTTTTTATGGCTGAAACTTCTAAAAATCATAAAACATTATAGAGAAATAAAAAATCCAAATAAATACTCATTTTAAAAGTATTTCATGGGATAATTAATTAAAAATGATCTTAACTAATTTTGAATAGTAATTAAAGTTTAATTATAAAATTAATTAGCTTAATTATTATTTTTAATTACTTGAGCAATTAATCCAAAATTTGTGGGTTAATTTAATGGGATGACCTCTGCCTCCCATGATTTTCTTAGAATTTATTGCTCACTTAATTAAGAAAATTGATTAATTAAAGCTTAGTTACTCTTTTAAGTTAATTGATGATTAATAAATCCATCAATAGTAATAAATTAGTTAATTAACCCTAAACCCTAAACCCTATATCCTAAACCCTAAACCCTTAACCCTTAACCCTAAACCCTAAACCCTAAAACATATAACCATAAACCATAAACCCTAAACCCTAAACACCAAACCCTAAACCCTAAAGACTAAACCCTAAACCTTAAACCCTAAAAACTCTAAAACCAAAACCTAAACTAAATAAAACTTAAAAATAAAATAAATAAATAAACATAAACCTAAATAAAATAAAAACCTAAACTTAAAAATAAAATAAATTAAATAAATAAAATATAAACTAAAATAATATAAATAAAAACCTAAACTAAACTAAAAAAATAAAATAAACCTAAAAATAAAAAACATAAATAAAATAAAACCAAAACTTAAAATAAAAATAAAATAAACCTAAAATAAAATAAAATAAAAACTAAATAAAATTAAATAAAAACCTAAACCTAAAAAATAAACCTAAAAATAAACAAAAATTAAAACCTAAACCCTAAACTAAAAAAAAACTAAACCTAAAATGAATTAAATAAAATAAACCTAAACCTAAACTAAAATAAATAAAACCTAAACCTAAACCCAAAAAAATAAAATAAAATCAACCAAAAATAAACTTAAATCTAAACAAAAAATAAAACTTAAAAATAAACCTAGAATAAAAAACTAAAACCTAAACCTAAATAATAAAATAAAAACTTAAACCTAAATCTAAAAATAAAAAATAAAACCTAAACTTAAAAAATGAAATAAAAATAAAAATAAACTAAAAAAATAAACATAAATCTAAACTTAAACCTTAAAAAACTAAAATAAAAAACCTAAACTTAAATAAATAAACCTAGAATAAATAAACTAAACGGAATAATAATAAAAATAAACCTAAATAAAAATAAAAAATAAAATAAACTAAAATAAATAAACTAAATAATCCTAAACCTACATGTTTTCTTAATTTAAAAAAAACCCTTAACCCTTAACCCTAAACCCTAAACCCTAAATCCTAAATGTTAAATCCTAAACCCTAATACTAATCCTAAATCCTAAACCCTAAACAAACTGTAAACTCTAAAACTTAAATAAAAAAAATTAAAAAAGTAAAAAAAAAATCCTAAACCCTAAACCCCAAAACCCTAAATCCTAAACCCTAAACTCACCTATAAACCCTAAATTACTAACTAAACCCTTCCTTGAATCAAACCCTAATCCACCCTAAACACTAAACCCTCTAAAACCACCACCACTCTAAACTCTAAACCTAAACCTATAATCCTAACCCTAAACCTAAACCTAAACCTCTAACCTAAAACCCTAAACCTAAACTCCAAATCCTAAACCCTAAACCTTAAACCCTAAACCCTAAACTGTAAACCCTAAACCTTAAAAACCTAAAAACCTAAACCTAAACCTAATAAAACCTAAAAATAAAAAATAAAAAACCTAAACCTAAATAAAATAAAATAAAATAAAATAAGATCAAAACATAAACCTAAACCTAAACCTATAATTAAAATAAAATAAAATATAAAAACTAAACTTATTTTAAATAAATAAAGGTCTAAACTAAAAATAAAATAAACTTAAAAATAATAAACCTAAATAAAATAAAAACTAAATGTAAAATATAAAATAAATTAAATTAAATTAAAATAAAATAAAAACTAAAGAAAAATCTAAACTCAAAAAATAAACCTAAAAATAAAACCCAAACCCTAAACTAGAAAAAAAAACAAAACCTAAAATAAACAAAATAAACCTAAACCTAAACTAAAATAAACTAAACTAAAATAAATAAAACCTAAACCTAACCCTAAAATAAACTAAATATAAATCCTAAACTAAATAAAATAAAATAAACTAAAAATAAATCTATACCTAAACAAAAAAATAAAACATACAAATGAAACTAAAATGAAAACTTAAAACCTAAACAAAAATAAATAAAATAAAAACCTAAACCTAAAAATAAAATATGAAACTTAAACCCAAAAAATAAAATAAAAATTAAACTAAACAAAAAATAAACTTAAACCTAAACCTTAAAAAAACTAAACTGAAATAAAAAGACTTAACTTAAATAAATAAACTTAAAATAAATAAACTAAACTAAATAAAAATAAAATAATCCTAAATAAACTAAACCATCGATTTAGTTAATTTTAAAAAAACCCTAAATCCTAAACCCTTAACCCTAAACCCTAAAACTATCACTAAACCCTAAACCTACAACACTAAACCTACAACCATAAACCCTAAACCCTAAAAGCTTAAACACTAAATCCCTAAATCCTAAATTCAAAACCCTAAACCCTAAGCCCTAACCCTAAACCCTAAACCCTAAACCCAAACCATAAACCTAAACCTAAAGTAATTAAATAAATTAAAATAAAACCCTAAACCCTAAAACCTAATAAAACTAAACTTAAACCCTAAGAATGGGTAGAACCTTGATAGTAAGAACATCACCACCAACTCCTCGGCCAATCGGCAAAGGAGGAGAAGCTGAGGTGGTGGTTATCATAGTGGTGGTGGGGGATCTAGTGGTGCTGGTGGATATGGAGGTGGTAGTCAGGGCAATGGTGGTTATGGTGGTGGGTGGAGCGACGGAGATTATAGTCGTGGGGTGGGGGAGAGATCAAAGATATGATGGTGGATCCCGCTGCTCGAGAGGTCGGGGTGGTTCTGATGGGAACTGGTGAAACTAAAGAACTACCAAACCGATCTACTGCTTATGGAACAACGTCTTTACAATAGAGACGGTTCTAGTTATCTATGGTATTTGATTTGCTCTATTCATTCTCAATTTTGATCTACGTTGTCACTTGTGTCTTAGAAAAATTGGTGTGTTACTTGGTTGATGAAATTGAAAAGAAGAAATGCTGAATCTCAATTTATTCTCTGTTAAAAAAAACCAAAAACCCTAAACCCTAAACCCTAAAACCCTAAATCCTAAAACCCTAAATCCAAAACCCTAAACCCTAAATCCTAAACCCTAAACCATAAAAACCTAAAAACATAAACGAAAAAAATAAAATAAAAATAAAACTCCACTAAAAAATAGACCTAAACCTAAACCTAAACATAAAAAATAAACAAAAATAGAAAACATAAATTAAAATAAATAAACTTAAAATAAATAAACTAAACTAAATAAAAATATAAAATAAACTTAAATAAAAATTATAAAATAAACCTAAATAAAAATATAAAATAAACTTAAATAAAAATAAAATATAAAATAGACTAAAATAAATAAAATAAAATGTATGCTAAATAAACCTAAACCTATGGTTTTGCTTAATTTTTAAAACTCTAAACCCTAATGCCTAAACCCTAAACCCAACCTTAAACCCTAAATGCTAAACCCTAATAACCTAAAAACAACACTAAACTGACCATAAACCCTAAACCATAAACCCTAAACCACAACCTTAAACAAAACCTAATCCCTAACTCACCCTAAAGCATAAACTGACCCTAAACTAAATCCTAAACCTAAAACCCTAAATGCTGGACCTTGCTAACACAAACCTAAACCCACACAATCCTAACTCTAAACCCTAAACCCTAAACTCTAAAAAAAAAAACTCTAACAGTAAACCTTAAACCCTAAAAGCATAAACACTAAACCTATAAACCCTAAACCCTAAACCATAAATCCTAAACCCTAAGCCCTAAACCCAAACCCTAAACCTAAACCTAAAGCAATAGTAACTAAATAAATTAAAAAAATCCTAAACCCAAAACCTAGTAAACCTAAACCTAAACTTGAAACCAAGAATGGGTAGAACCTTCAAGAACATCACCACCACCCTTCTAATTTTGGGAGTGGAATAAGTCGAGGTGGAAGTTATTGTAGTGGTGGTGGGGGATCTGGAAGTGTTGGTGGATATGGAGGTGGTGGTCAGTGCAGTGGTGGTTATGGAGGTGGGTGAAGCGATGGAGCTTACATCCATGGTGGTGGCGGAGGGAGAGATCGACGACATGATGGTGCATCCACTACTAGAGAGTGTTCGATTGGGCGAGAAACTAAGAACGATCCAATCTTATGGAACTATGTCTTTATTACTGAGATAGTTCTATTTATCTAGGGTTTTTTATTTGCTCTATGCGTGCTCATTTTTTATCTATGTTGTCTCTTGTGCCTTAGAAAATCTGGGGTGTTACTTGGGTGATGAAATTGAAAAGATGAAATGTTGAATCTAAATTTGTTCTCTATTAAGAAAAATACCAAAAACTCTAAATCCTAAACTAAAACTTGAACCCCAAACCTAAAACCTAAGCCCTAAACCCTAAATCCTAAACACTAAAAATAAGAAAATAATAAAATAAAAACCCAACCATAAACCCTGAACCCTAAACTACCACTAACCACACATAAACCTAAACAACCCTAAACCTACAAAACCTTAAACCCAAAACACTAAACCATTATCCTAAACCATAAACCCTAAGACCTTAAACCCTAAACTATAAACCCTAAACCTAAAACCACCCACCAATCTAAACCTAAAGCTAAAGTAACCAAATAAATTAAAAAATAAACTTAAACCTCAAACCTAATAAACCTAAACCTAAACCCTAAGAATGGGCAGAACCTTGATGGCAGGAACATCACCATAAACCAGGCTCAGTCTTGATCTAGCAGTGGAGGAAATGGTGGAGGCAATGGTTATCACAGTGGTGATAGGGGATCTGGAGGTGCTAGTGGATATGGAGGTGGTGGTCAGAGCAGTGGTGGTTATGGAGGCGGGAGGAGTGATAGAGGTTATAGTTGTGGTGGTGGTGAAGGGAGAGATCAAGGACATGATGTTGGATCTCACTACTCGAGAGGCAAGGGCGATTCTGATGGGAATTGTAGAAATTGAAGAACGGCCGATCTGATCTGCTGCTTATGGAATTGTGTCTTTACAGTAGAGATGATTCTAATTATCTAGGGTGTTTAATTTGCTCTATGAGTGCTCATTTTTTATCTATGTCATCTCTTGTGTATTAGAAAACTTGGTATGTTACTTGGTTAATGAAATCGAAAAGAAGAAATATTGAATATGAATTTGTTCTCTATTAAAAAAATTAAAAAAATCTTAAATTCTAAACTAAAAATTGAACCCTAAACCTAAAACCTAAACCCTAAACCCTAAACCCTAAAAATAAAAAAATTAAAAAATTAAAAAAAATTAAACCCTAAAAGCATAAATAATAAAACCTTAAACCCTAAACCCTAAAATCCAAACCCTTAATTTAAACCTAAAGTAACTAAATAAATTAAATAATAAACCTAAACCCTAAGAATGAGCACAACCTTGACGGCATGGACATCACCATCAACCAGGCTCAGTCTAGATCTCGCAGTGGAGGCGAATGCGGAAGCAGCGGTGATCGCAGTGGTGGTGGGGATCTGGAGGTGCTAGTGGATATGGAGGTGGTGGACAGAGTAGTAGTGGTTATGGAGGCGTGAGGAAAGATGGAGGTTACAGTTGCGGTGGTGGCGGAGAGAGAGATCGGGGATATGATGGTGCATCCAACTAGTCGGCGGTGGTTAAAGCGGAGAAGAATGGTCAATCCGATCTACTCTTATGGAACTATATCTTTACAGTAAAGAGGGTTCTAGCTATCAAAGGTTTTTTATTTTCTCTATGCATGCTAATTTTTGAACTATGTCGTCATTTATGTCTTAGAAAACTTGGTGTGTTACATGGTTGATGAGGTCAAAAACAAGAAATGTTGAATATAAATTTGTTCTCAGTTAAAATAAAAAAAGAAACCTTAAACCCAGAACCCTAAACTAAAACCAGAACCCTAAACATAAAACCAAAACCCTAAACCCTAAACCTTAAAAAAAAACCTAAAAAAACCCTAACCCTATACCCTAAAACCAACAACCATAAACCAAAAACCTAAACCCAAAACCCTAAACTCTAAAAATCTAAAAACATAAACCAAACTCTAAATAAAACCTAAATAAAAAAAAAACAAAATGAAAAATAAGAATAAAATAAACGTGAAATAAAATAAAATAAAAACTAAATAAAACCTAAACCTAAAAAAATAAACCTAAAATAAATAAATAAAAACCTAAACCTAAACTAAAAAAAACAAACCTAGAATAAAACAAAATAAATAAAATAAAATAAACTAAACCCAAAAATAAATTAAACTAAAATAAAAAAAACTAAACCTAAACCTAAGATAAACTAAACCAAAACCTAAACTAAACTAAAAAAAAATAAAATAAATTAAAAGTAAACTTAAAAACAAAACTAAAAGTAAAATAAAAATAAAATAAAAAACCAAAACCTACACCTAAAAATAAAAAATTAAAACCTAAACCTAAACTTAAAATATAAAATAAAATGTAAAATAAAAAATAAAAATAAAAACTAAAGAAAACCTAAACCTAAAAGATAAACTAAAATTAAAACCTAAACTAAAATAAATAAACCTAAATGAATAAATTAAACTAAATAAAATAAAATAAATAAAATAAAATAAAATAAACTCAAATATATAAAAAAATAAACTAAATAAACCTAAACCCATGATTAAAAAAACTTATGCCTAAACTAAATCTAAACCCTAAACTAAACCTAAACCTCTAAAAACCTAAACTAAACCTACAAACCTAAACCCTAAACTAAATCTACCTAAACCCTAAAACTAAATAACAAACCCTAAACTAAAAACCCCAGAATGGGAAGAAACATGATGGCAGAACATCATCATCAATTAGGCTCTAGATCTAGCGGTGGAGGTTAGGCACTGATGGTGGGGGGATAGGGAGGTGCTGGTGGACATGGAGGTGGTGGTTGGAGCATTAGTGGTTATCAAGCAAGAGGAGCCAAAGAGGTTATAGCTGTGGTGGATGGAAGGTTCAGGAATATGATGGTGGATCCCACTACTTGAGAGGTGGGGGTGGTTCTGATGGAACTAGAGAAATTAAAGAATGGTCGATCCGATCTGTTGCTTATGGAACTTTCTTTACAATAGAGACGGTTCTAGTTACCTAGGGTTTCTTATTTGCTCTATGGGAAGTCATTTTTGATCTATGTCATTGCTTTTATCTTAGAAAACTTGGGGTGCTACTTGGTTGATGAAAATGAAAAGAAGAAATGTTGAATCTGAATTTATTCTCTGTTAAAATTAAAAAATAAAACCTTAAACCCTAAACCTAAGACAAAAACTCTAAACCCTAAACCCTAAACCCTAAATGATAAACCCCAAACCCTAAACCTTATATCCTAAACCCTAAACCCTAAACTCTAAACCCTAAAAAGCTAAAAACCTAAACTAAAATTAAATAAAACCTAAAAATATATTAAATAAAAAAAAATTAAACCAAAATAAAATAAAAAACATAATAAAATAAAAACATAAACTAAAACCTAAATCTAAACCAAAACATAAACCTAAATTTAAAAAGAAAAATAATAAAAAAGAAAACCTAAACTAAAATAAAATAAAAAAAAATAAATAAACTAAAAATAAATAAAAAATTAAAAACAAACGAAATAAAACTAAACCAAAATAAAAAATAAAATAAACCTAAAATAAAATAAAATAAAACTAAATAAAACGTGAACCTAAAATAAACATAAAAATAAAACCTAAAAATAAATAAAAAAATAAGACCTAAACCCTAAATTAAAAAAAAATCTAAACCTAAAATAAAAATAAAATAAACAAAATAAAATATACCTAAACCAAATCTAAAATAAACTAAACTAAAATAAATCAAACCTAAACCTAAACCTAAAATAAACTAAACCTAAATCAAAACCTAAACCTAAACTAAATAAAATAAACTAGACTAAAAATATACCTAAACCTAAACTAAAAAACAAAACTTAAAAATAAAGCAAAAATATAAACCTAAGACCTAAAACTAAAAAAATAAAATAAAATTAAAATAAAACCTAAACTTAAAATAAAAAAATAAAACTTAAACCTAAAAATAAAATAAAAATAAAACTTAACTAAAAAATAAACCTAAACCTAGATAAAAACTAAAATAAAAATCCTAAACTAAAATAAAAAAAAACTAAAATACATAAGAAAATAAACTCAAATAAATAAAAAATAAACTAAATAAAACTAAACCTAGGGGCTTAGTTAATTTTTTTTTTAAAAACCTAAACCCTAAATCCTAAACCCTAAATCCAAACCCAACCCAAATCCTAAATCCTAAACCTAAACCAAACCACAAACCCTAAACCTAAAAATCCCTAAACCCTAAATCTACAACCTTAAATCCTAAACTCCAAACCCACAAACTAAACCTAAAACAAACCTTAAACCTAAACAAATCTTAAACCCAGAATGGGTAGAACCTTATAGAACATCACTCACTAGGCTAGTGTAGATCTAGCGTGAGGCAAAAGGAGGCGACGTTTAGTACAGTGGTGGTGGGGCATATGGAGTTGATGGTCGAAGTAGTGATGATTATGGAGGTGGGAAGAGCGATGGAGGTTACAGTTATGGTGGTGGCAGAGGGAGAGATCGAGGATATGATGGCGGATCCTGCTATTTGAGATGTGGGGGTGGTTCTAATGGGAATTAGAGAAACTAAAGAACATCGATTCGATCTGCTGGTTATGGAATTATGTCTTTATAGTATAGATTATTCTACATATCTAGAATTTTTTATTTACTCTATGGGTGCTAATTTTTTAGATATGTCATTGCTTGTGTCTTAGAAAACTTGGGGTGCTACTTGGTACATGAAATCAAAAAAAAGAAATGTTGAATCTGAATTTGTTCTCTGCTAAAAAAAATTTTAAACCCTAAACCTTAAACCCAAAACTAAAACTTAAACCATAAACCTAAAATCTAAGCCCTAAACTGAAACCCTAAACCCAAAATTTACCATAAACGTAAACCCTAAAAATCTAAAACTTAAACCTAAACTAAATAAAACCTAAAAATAAAATAAATAAAAAACCTAAACTGAAATAAAATAATAAAATATAATAAAATAAAAACATAAACTAAAACCTAAACAAAAAAAATAAAACCTAAACATTAAACTAAAAAAACAAAACTTAAAATAAAAATCAAATAAACCAAACAAAATAAATCTAAACCTAAACTAAAATAAACTAAATTAAATAAACTAAAACCTAAACCAAAACTTAAAATAAACTAAACCAAAACTAAATAAAATAAAATAAACTAAAAATAAACCTAAACCTAAACTAAAAAATAAAACCTAAAAATAATCCTAAAATAATAACCTAAAGCCTAAACCTAAAAAAATAAAATAAAAACCTAAACCTAAACCTAAAAATATAAAATAAAACCTAAACCTAAAAAATAAAATAAAAATAAAACTAAACTAAAAACTAAACCTAAACCTAAAAAATAAATTAAAATAAAAAACCTAAACTAAAATAAATAAACCTAAAATAAAAAAATAAACTTAAATAAAATAGAAAAAATAAAATAAATTGAAATAAATAAATAAAAACTAAATAAACCTAAACCTATCGGTTTACTTAATTTAAAAAAGTCTTAAACCCTAAATCCTAAACCCCAAACCCTAAAACAACCTTAAACCATAAACCCTAAGCCTACAACCCTAAACTTACAACCCTAAATGCTAAAATTATAAACCCTAAACCCTAAACACTAAACCATAAACCCTAATTCCTAAACCCTAAACCTTAAAACCCAAAACATTAAACCTTAAACCCTAAACCCAAAAACCCTAAACCCTAAACCCTAAAACGTACAACCCTAAATCCTAAACCTCAAACTCTAAACTCTAAACTCTAAACTAACCCTAAACCCAAAGAATTTGCATAACCTTGATGGCTAGAATCACCATTAACTAGGCTCAGTCTAGATCTAGCAATGGAGGTGAAGGTAGAGGCCGATTATCACAAAGGTGGTGGGGGATCTGGAGGTGCTTATGGATATGGAGGTGGTGGTCGGGCAGTGTTGGTTATTAAGGAGAAACGAACGATGGAGATTACAACTGTGGTGGTGGTGGAGGGAGAGATCAAGGATATGATGGCAAACCCCACTGCTCGAGAGGCTGGGTTGATTCTGATGGGAACTGGAGAAACTGAAGAACGACAAATCTGATCTGCTGCTTATGAAACTTTATTTTTATAATAGAGACGGTTCAACTTATCTAGGGTTTTTGATTTGCTCTATGGGTGCTCATTTTTTATCTACGTATTCGCATGTGTATTAGAAAACTTGGCTTGCTACTTGGTTAATTAAATCAAAAAGCAAAAATATTGAATCTAAATATGTTCTCTGTTAAAAAAAACACTTTAAACCTTAAACCTTAAACCCTAAAACCTAAACTAAAACTAAAATTCAAAACCTAAACCTTGAAGCCTAAACCATAAACCCTAAAACCTAAACCCTAAACCCTAAAAAACCTAAACCCTAAACACTAAACCCTCAGCCTAAACCTCAACCCTAGAAGCCCTAGAGCCTAAACCCTAAACCCTAAAACCCTAAACCCTAAATTCTAAACTCTAAACCCTAAAACCATAAACCCTAAACCCAAAAACCTATAACCATAAACCCTAAACCCTAGTTGCCAAACCCTAAACCCTAAACTAGCCCTAAACCCTAAACCCTAAACTAACCCTAAACCTTTAATAAAGATGTCATTAGAAGTAGATCTAAAGAATGACCTAATCCTAACATATTTATGGTAGCAAAAAAAATGTCTTCAAGAGACTTTCCCTTGACTATTAGAGATTTGAATACCATAAACCCTAACCATAAATTATATTATAATAACATATATTATAATATAAAGTAGCATCATATATTTGAGCATGTAGTGATGTGTTTTTGGATGTTATAAGATGTTTTAAAATGTTTTAGTATATTATGGTATTATGCCCTATAGTCTATATTAATATAAATAATAAAAATATTGATTTAATAAATCGGATGATGAAATTTGTTAAATTTGAAGTGGGAATTAGGTTGTAGTACCAAAGGTGTGCTATGCCACTTATAGTTTAAAATGTAAAATTTTATGTTCAAAATAAATGTTATATGTTGTAGCATAGTATAACATCACATATCATAATATATTGTTCTCCACATTTTAAATTCTTTTAGTATTTTACAATCATGTAGTCAATCCTACACTAGCATTATTTATAAAAATGATGATTTAGATTTTAAAATGGTGGAATTTGGCCAAATTCATAATAGGTAGAGCATGGCATAATTATAATATATTGTTTCAATTTAAAATATGTAAGTGATACGACTAAAATATATTGTTTTTTATATTTTTGACTATATATGTGTATATATATATATATATATTGTTATAATACATTGGGTCAAAACTAACAAAAATGTTAATTTGAAGGTTGAGATGGAAGAATTTGGACAAATTCACGGCACACACCAAGAAGCAACACCAAAATTATGCTATTTTGTACCATTTCTAATAGAAAAGAAAAACAATTTTACATCTAAAATGAACAGTATTCATATTTTGAAAAAATTTTGTTATTTGTTCTTTTTAAGTGATTATAATGAGGTCTAATGTTAGACATTATATTATATTATAGCAAATTATAACATAACATCATATATTATAATATAATATAGTGTTTTAATTCACACTATAATATGTTTAACATGATATTGTATAGTTAGTTTGAGCTTGCACCATCACAAATCATAAAATATTGATTACAATGTTAAGATGTTGTAATTTGAATGAATACATTGTCAAGCTTTTAGTTGAAGTATTAAAGGTGTGCATAAGAGAAGAAATAAGATTTGATGAGAATTCCATGTCAAGGACCTAGAGGGAGATCTACTATGGGATCACACATGCATTGGACACGACATGTGAGGGGTCTATGTCGAGGGCATAGAAGAAGAAAATTTGTTGGGGATTAGGTTTAAATTTGATTTGATTATATGACTTGTGGAAAGAAGATCCGCTGGGGATAAGAATCTATAATCCACTAAGGATTAAGATCGAATCGACTTTAATTTATTTTATTTTAATTAATGTGGAGGCATATCTACTAGTGAACTGGGCTCGAGTCTGTTGGGGATCAGGTATATGAACCCTCCACTAGGGAAGCAAGTTTGGGCTATCCGTTGGGAATTAGGATTTTAGTTTGATTTCATAAATTTGTTCGGGGCTATATGCATTAGGAATAAGAGTTTGGTTGGATTTCTTTAATTTAGACTCTACTGGGTGAGTTGGTTTAATTTGGCTCCACTGGAGAGGTTGGTTTTGAATTTTATTTGTTTGCTTGACTTATTTATATATGATTTGGGGCTCCATTGGGAGAAGGGTGTGATTTAACTCCACTAGGGAAAATCAAATTAGGTTTAATTTAATCTGAGTTAATGAAGGGACCCTGTCAGTATGCAATGGACCAACTAAGAAGGGGACTATATCAGCCTTGACCTACCTCAGGTTTACAAATCCAAAGGGATAGTCTACCGGCTGTGGGGTAGAGCTAGCCAACCTAAGGGGTTGCCTTTCGGTGTACATTGACTATGCTAGGAAGAAGACATAGAAGACTTACATCTTTCAAAGCTAAGACCAACCGCTAGGGTGACCTATTGGATGCACGAAACCTAACCAATGGCGACTACTGAGTGAATGTCGTTGGGGACTTATGTCAACTCAAAAGTAGTCAGGATTATTTTTATATTAATTTCTTATGATTTGATATGGTTTATTTGGTTTAGTTTGATTTGGAAAGGGAATATCTACTGGGGATGTAAGCTCAATCAAATTTGATAGATTTAATTTATGGACCATATCGGTGTATGATGGACCCACTAAGAAGGGGATATATCAGACTTATCCTATCTTAGATTTACAAATCCAAAAAGATAGTCTACTAACCGTGGGGTAGAGCTAGCCAACCTAAGGGGTTGCTTTTCGGTGTGCAATGGCTGTGCTAGGAAGAAGGCATAGTAGACTGACATTTTCTAAAGTAGGGAACAACCGCTAGTTTGGTAACACACAAATCAAACCCGACTTAGGACTACCGAAAATGTCGCTAGGTACTTATATCAATTCAAGAGTAGTCAGGTGATCGCTATAGGGAGTTTTGCTGACATTCCCTTAAAGATAAGATGCCTTCTTAGGAAAAGTTACCACTAGGGGTGTCCTCCTAATCCATAAGTGAATATATATTTTGTTTATATGTTTGTGTGGACCCTATTGGTGTGTTAGGGACCATACTAAGAAGGGGCTATGTCTACCTTGACCTATCTTAGACTTACTGGACCAAGGGAGAATCTGCACATCCACAGGATGGATTCTCCAACCGTAGGGGTGGTTATTAGGAAAGAGGAGTTGTCGAATCTGATAGTAATCTGGGTAGTGTCTAAATGGGGTCCCAAATGATGTGATCCCAATATAGTGCTCATAGGGGAGGTGCTGTTAGGGGCATTATCTTGAACCCTAAAAAAGAAAGCTTATAGGTGTATGGTGGGCAACTCAAGGAGAAAGCATAGCAGGCTTACATCAACCATTAGTGGTGTATCCTAGGGTGCGAGAACCAACCAACCTAAGGTGTATCCATCAGCATCAATGGTGTATCCATTAGCATAGTGAGAACCAACCAACATAAGGTGCCCATCGGTGTCCGATGATCAATCTGGAAAAAAACATGTTGTCTTACAACTTTCTAAGCAAAATTAATCATCAAGATAGTCTGTCATCGACAGGATAGATGATATTTGACCTAGAGCAACTACTAAGAGGAAGCCCTGAGGAAGGACTAGAATTAGACTTGAAGTAGTCAAGAGGGAAGGAGCCGCTAGGAGACTTATCCTAAACCTCAAATATACTCAACCCAGTCAGTGCATGAAGACTAATCCAAGAAGAAAGCATAGCAGACTCATATCCTCTTAAATGAAGCCAACATGAGGTAGCTTATCGGCCATGCAGTAAGGCCTACCAAACTAATAAGGCACTCGTCGATGTGTAGTGGCCAAGTAAGGAAGGAAAGCATAGTATTTCTCAAGGGAAGACCACTAGGTGAGACACTGGGGTGTGGGTGGGGCATGTAGTTGTGTTTTGGAGTGCTTACAAACACAAAAATATTCAACATAAATGGTGAAAATTTCAACATGATTCTAATAATTTTTCTAAATTATTTTCATGATAATATATTTCTTTTAGAACCCATTGATTGGATAAGTTTTCTCTGAAAAGGGTCTCCCAAGGCAAACTTGCCTCCCATATTACATAGGGCAATAATCGATCTCCTTAGAACTGAAATAAGAACTCCTACTTGAAAAGCTCTAGGACAGACCAACATATTGTGAGCTTGAAACCTTTTAGCTTTATACAACTTGAGGTTTTAGCATGCCCGCAGGCATCTCTCCTCCAAACCTTCGAGCTCTTCTAATCGACTTGGCATTCTGCTTTGTTGTGATCTTGCTACACATAGCTATCCTTAGTGATGAGAGTTAGACTTCTAATGGTAGAATGGATTCAGACCGATACACTAAGGAGAAAGAGTAGACTGAGTTGGAGTTCTATATGTGGTGTGATAGGCCTTTAATGCTTCATCTAACTGATCATGCCACTATCATTTGTTATTATCGAGTGTCTTCTTTAGAATTTGGATGATCATTTTATTGAAGGCTTTTGCTAAGCTGTTTGCATTCAGGTAGTTGATGGTAGAATATCTCCAATTTATGTTGTGTCTGTGGCAAAATTATTGATCTCGATGCTCTTGAATGCAGTACCATTATCAGATATAATTAATCAAGGCACTCCGAACCTATATATGATATGGTTCCCAAAATCTAGAGCACATGCTAAGCTGTGACCTCTCTAAGTGAAATCTCCTTCTCTCATTTGGAAAAGTAGTCAATAGCAACTAAGATGAACCAATGACCCTTGGAAGAAGGAGGATCAATTAGACCCACTATGTCAGTACCTCAACACTCAAATGTCCATGAGGCCAATGTAGGATGTAGAATGTTGGGTGGTTGGTGTAGACCACACGTATTTTGACATTAGTGTCGCTAGCCATATCCATGCAATCTTTGATCATCGATGACCAATAGTATCCTAGTCTCTTGATCTTGGCTTTCATCTTCAGACTAGATTGGTTGGCTCCACATAATCCTGAGTGTATGTCGATCATGATCTTATGGGCTTAGTGCTTGTCTAACCAACCTAACCACATATGATTGAAAGATCACCAAAATAAGACACCATCCACAAGAGCATAGGAAAGTGCTCTCTATTTCATCTAATGGGCTTGAGACTTCTCTTGAGGTAGTTTGCCATTATTTTGGTAATTCATAAATGGTTGCCTCCAATCTAACTCCTTGTCCTTCTTGGCAATGGAAACCACTCCTTCAGGAGAGTACTTTTTGATGAGTTCAATATCAATAAGAGATAAGACTTGTCAATTTTGGACATTTATTGATATGGACTCATCCTCCGGACATGCTAACTCCCTTGCAAGCTTGGCTAAAGCATACGCTACAGTGTTCTCTCCTCTAGGAATCTTATAAAAAGTAACCTCTGGGATTTAAGCCAATAACTCAATGGTGTATTTGTGCTCGTGATGGAGCTTGAGCTTTATAATCTTATAGGACCCAGTGATTTGGTTGATAATTAGCTGAGAATCCCTGAAGATGTTGATGTTTTGGAGGCTTAGAGTAACAGCTAACAATAGATTGGCAAATAGAGCCTCATATTTAGCTTCATTGTTGGTGAAATAATTAGACAGATGGTATGAGAATCCCATCACATCATGGTCCCGAGGTAAGAAAACTATTCCTACCCTTGCCTTTCTTGAAATAGTAGATAGTGGTTCTTCTCCTCTATGAGAAGAAGTAGCACAATCAAAGTATATCTCTTAGCGATGAATGCTAGCATCCCCTAAGTTCATGATTTGTTCATCGTAGAGATCATCACTAAGTGGAGAGTCAGCAGGAAGTGGGTGTGCTACTAAGAAATCTACTAGCGCTTGTCATTTCACTACATGGAAGGGTACGAAGGTAATGTCAAACTATGAGAGGATCATGGATCGTCATGCTAATCTTCAAGATAACATTGGCCATTTCATGAGATATTGTAGTGGATTGATCCTAGAGATTAAGTTTACCTTATGAGGAAGCACGTAGTCTTGTAGCTTTTGGGATGCAAAGATTAAAGCTAGGCATTGCTTCTTAATGGGTGGATAATTAGCCTCATCAGGGATTAAACGATGGCTGAGGTAGAGTGTGTTTTCCTTCCCTTTGTTATTGGATTGGGGCAACAAAGCACCAAGGGAGTCATGTAACACAGTAGTGTAAAGTATGAACCACTTACCCAGGATAAGGGCTACTAGAACCGACAATGTCATCGGGTAATGCTTGATGTCTTCAAAGGCATCCTCATACTTGTCATCCCACTTGAACTGGGAATCCTTTTTGACAAGTTCTGACAATGGCTGACATCTTTCTAATAAGTTGGATATAAAGCATCTTAGATATGCCAACCAACCTTGGAATGATCTGAGTTGAGTTAAACTTTTATGGGGTGGCATTTCTAATATCGCCTGATCTTCTCCAGATCGATTTGATTCCCTGGTGTCGGACAATAAACCCAAGGAATTTTCCTAAAGCTACTCCAAATGCATATTTTAGGGATTTCATTTTGAGGTTAAATTATCTTTACTATTCAAAAACTACTCTCAAGTCAAAGAGATGGTCTTCCTTTTCTCTAATTTCGACCATGAGATCATCGACATAGCACTTGACTTGATGATGAATGAGTTCTTCAAAGATTCGAGTCATAGTCCGCTAGTATGTAGCACTAGCATTTATAAGGCTGAAAGGTATGACCTTATAGCAATAGATTCTGATCGGGGTTCTGAAAGGCATGACCTTATATCTTCAATCATCTTCTAAATATAAATCAAATTTACATTCAAATGATCAAAACTGAAGGAAACTAAATCAAATTAAATCAAAACCCTTCCTAAGCCATTTGACCTATCGCATGGACTTACCTAAATCTTATACTAATCAAGTTAAACTCAGTTGATTTTCTCACTAATCAATCATATTTTCAATCATCTTCACAAATTTAAATGAAATATACATTTAAGTAATCAAAACTAAATCAAACCAAATCAAAATCTAAACCTAAGCCACATGACCTAACTCCATGGAATTAGCCTAATTCCTTCATTCCAAAACCCAAATTCAATTGATTTTTTTCATGAATTAATCATACCTTCAATCATATTCATAAATATAAATGAAATCTACAATCATCGAGCCATTCCAAAATAAACCCAAGTCAAACCTAACTTAACCCTTTTGACTTGAAATGTTCAAATTAACTAAAACCCATTTGAACCTAAGATAATTGCAATTGAATTTATATATCAATCTCAAATCCATATATGAACTCAACTAAATAAAACTCAAGCCATAATTAATCCAACTAAACCCAATTGGTCCACTTGACCCAAAGTTGTCAATTTGACTTATTTGAGCCAAGTTCTAATCCTACCCAAATTGGATTGAACTAAGCTGATCAAAGTCTCCCATCATGATTATTGTTCACCCTAGGTTGATCAATTGTCCCAAATTGGGTCAAACCAAGGCAACTTTGGTCATTTGACCAAGTCAACCCCTTAACCCATATGAACCCAAACTAGCCAAATTTCAACCTAAGCCAAATCCCTTGAAACCAGTGATTCATACTAAATCAAAATCAATAGTTGTAAATGACTTGACCTTCAATTGAGTCAATCTAAACCCAATTGGCCCTCTTGACCTAAGTTGACCCAAATTGACCTAAAAGACCAAATTGGGTCAAATCAAAATATAAATCAAATTGATTGCTACCAATGGCTCAAGTTCATTCCAAAGTGATTATTAAACGTGACCAAAGTAATGATTGGACCCAATCGAACCATATTGACCTTCTTAGCCCAAATTGACCTAAATGTTCAAGTTAGCCTAAATCAAAATAAAATCTAAATTAATTGAAACCAAAGCCTACAATCATCTTCAATTGGTCAACTAAACCCAAACCAACACGCAAGCCAATTTGGCCAATTTGGTCAAATTGGTCTACTTAACCCATTTAACCCAAATGAATTCAAATGAGCCAAAATCAAATCTAAGCCAAACTAAACCAAACCAATTGAACCAAAACATCCCAAATGATCATATGAATTTGACCCAACACTTAGTTTGACCCAATTTGATCAATTGGTTAGCTTTACCCAACCTAACCCAATTTGACCTGAATGAGTCCAATTGAGCCAAACCTAACCAAATCAACTCAAATTGACTTAAAATTTAGGGTAACCCACTTTTGGCTCATTTTAAATCTGCACAAATTGAATCCAATGTCAAATGATCAATCTACCCTTGGGTCAAGGGCATCATATGAGACAAATCACCCATTTAAGTGGTTATTTCCATTCCTTGGCCACTTGGTACTCTCCCAATGGTCCACCTAGGCACCTAGGACACTATCAAACCTCACCCAATGGGTGGTTGGGTTGGTCATGACCCATGGGAGGTGAAATAACCTCATCCTCCCCATTGGAGCATTTGAAACACATTGGTCACCCATGATTCCTCTTTAATAGCCACCTTCACACCTTCAACCAACCAAATTGAGCCAACTCACCTCTTCCTGCCACCCATGACTCCCTAAGATGCCTAGATGGCCACTAGAAACCAAACCCGACCCCATCATCTGATCAAGATGAAGGGGTGCCCTTGTTTCCACTCAAGCACACAAAAATCATTCCTTAGCTCCCAAGACAAGTTTATAGCCATTCCTTAAGTTCCTAAGCTCATTCCTCGATCGAAAAATGCTATTCCCATCCATCTCAATCAAACTAACTTCCATATTTCTCCATCAAACTCAAATTAACTTTGCACGCACCTTCCCTAGGCCTCAGAGCCATAACAAATCATCTCCCAAGCTTCCTGAGCACCGAAGGTGGGACTTCAATCAAATTTGAGCTTCAAATCATTGGTTCATCACCTTCCTAGTGAATGTTGAAGAATTGATTAGATTGTTGCTCAACAAGGCTTCATCTCCACTACATGAAGCTTCCTCAATCATTCGAGCCACCGATCTTGAGCTCCAGTGAGGTATTCCTCCAAAATTGATCTAGTGAGCCACCAATCGCATGTGATCTTGACCATTGGATCACCTCTGATCGATGTCGTGAAGGTGTGGGATCCTTTTGGAGTTGATTCAAGCTCGAGTAACCTCAGATCAAGTGAGCAATGGTGGACAGACTCCATTCTCCCACACTTGCATGGTGTTAGATCATGCACCATCCATTCCATGTGATCAGAATGGATAGTCGTGATTAGATCCGATAGATCAATCTCATTTAATCCTATTAAGCTGTGAAATTTATCATAGCCATCTGATCTTAGATAGGATGGAAAATAATAAAGTGCATCCACCGCCACCACGTAGGCTCTAAGTCGGATAAGTTTTAAAAGCATGCCTCATCGCATCAGCACGCCACATGGCGCCAACAAGAGTAGGCATTAATTAGGCTTAATTAATCATTTTTAATGCCTAGAACTTCTAAAAATCATAAATAATCATAAAAAAATAAAAAATGCAAATAAATACTCATTTTAAAGGTATTTCAGAGGATAAAATAATTAAAAATTATCTTAACAAATTTTAAATAATAATTAAGATTTAATTAAGGTTTAATTAAAGTTTAATTATAAAATTAATTAGCTTAATTACTCCTTAATTACTTGAGCAATTAATCCCAAATTTTGTTGGTAAATTTAATGGGATGACCTCTACCTCCCATGATTTTCTTGGGATTTATTACTCACTTAATTAGGAAAATTGACTAATTAAACCTTAACTACTCTATTAAGTTAACTAATGATTAATTAATCCCATGAACAGTGATAGATTGGTTAATTAAGTTTATTAATCATTGTTCAACAGTAAGTGAAATAAGGGATAGGGTTGAGACCCCTTTTCCTAAGTTCATTTCACCCTTTTTTAAAATGAAGTTAATTATGATTTAACTAAGTAATTAAGTCATTTAATCAAATTTAAATCATAATCAAGTCGAATCTTAATTAATTAAATCATGGGGAGATCTTTAGGTGTTTAATAACCTAAAGGAGTTTAATGAAATTATGGTTAGTCAACATATGTGAAAAAATCATAAGTGTAATTAATTAAGTCCCTTAATCTAATTAATTATTAATCATGAGCAATTAGGCCTTTATTTCCTAGGATCATTGCAAGTTGATTTTCCATGCATATCATGTTTGCTCATAATTATTTAGTTAATTACTTTAAGGTGACATAGGTAAGGGTAATTAATTCATCAAATTAAGGGTTCAACTTAATTAACCCATAAAATCAACTTAATTATATTTCCTTAGATTAAATGAAATCACTAATGTGGGAATGGGTTTAAATCAACAAGTGATGATTTCTCTTCTCCTCTTTAAATCAAATCAAATCCAAAATATAATTAATAAAGAAGCTTTGGTTTGCTTGAAATAATCTTATTCGATTTGATTGTCCTTAAGAACTAGTTTGGTTGAATGAATCACATGCTTATATTTGATTGTCCTCTTTCCAATCATGTTAAATTTGGTATGTCATTTAAATTCATGCATCAATCTTTTCAAAATCAAATAAAATAAAATGGATTACCTTTATGTAAGTTTGCATGTGTTGATTTAATTTAATATATGTGTGACTATTATCAGTATTAAACCCAAATGTATTTTTCAAAAGCTTAAAAGTCAATAATAATATGTGTTATGATGCTAGTTGTAAATACATAAGAAAGGCATGTGCTTATAGCTTAAGTGTATGAATGTTGAGGTCACTTTCCTCTATTCATGTGTTGATTTATATAAGATTGAATGGTAATGGGTATATAGTATGGACATCCTGGGAACACAAGACTTTAGCTAGCCCCAAGAAGGTCATTTGATTACCTCACTTCCCTAGTTTAACAATGGCATGTACCCATTTAATTTTGTTCTTATGTATTTCAACATTAGAATTTGGATAGAGCTTAATTCATATATATAAATGATTCAATAAAAAAAATACAATCTTTTTTTCTTTCCTCATTTATGATACATCCATCTGTCCAATAAAAGCAAGTTTATAGTCTACATCTCGAATATGAGGGTTTAGTTTCCAAGGAGGTCATTTGATTACCTCACTGGTTTAACAACAACATGTACTTGCCTATATCTTTGTACATGTATATATATATATGATTATTTAATGAAAATCTCATTTTACATTAAAATTGCATGCATTCATAATTAACTAATTGGTTGAATTAATTATCCATATGATTTGGAGCTTACTTCCTATGTTCATGTATTTACATATGTTTGAATTCAAATGGGTATATAGTCTTGATATCCCAAGAATATGAGGCTTTAGCTATGTCTAAGGAGGTCATTTGATTACCCCACATCCCTCGGTTTAACACATGCCTATTTAATTTCATTCTTATGTCCTTTTGCATAAGAATTTGGATTAATTTTAAAATAATATGTTTAAATAATTCAATCAAATAAAATATAAATTCTAAACATACACACATTATCATTTAAGTGTGCTAAAATATGCATGTATAGATACACTTAGTATTAAATCATATGCATGTTACATGTGATGGAAAGGAATGATTTAATATTTGTCATGTGGTCATAATTCAATTAAATTAATCTTATCATGTCTTTCATTTTGATTGGGATTACTTAAAGTTAACCTAAACTTAGGATTAATTAAATCATTTAATAAGCCATTCACTAAAGAGAACTAAATCAAATTAATAAACTTTAGAATGTGACTTGGGATGAAAGAGGACAATCCTCTTTTCCTCTCTTTATAACGCTTAGTTGTTAAGTGTAATCAAATGAAACAAAAGAAAACACAAATTAAAATTCTCAAATAAACTACTTCAAGTGAAATCAATCTTTGATGTTAAATTGAATCCTTCTACACTTAGAAAATACAACACTAATGCCTAACAAGACTTACAACATATTCTTAATATATATATATATATATATATATATATATATAGTCACACTTCTAGCTCTAAGTTAGATGGTGTATGATGTGATGTATGTTTTGTTTATGATGTATTATTTTAGATTGAATATTAGCGTGTATGCTTCATAGACATGATAAAAATATTAGCTTAATTATTTTTGGGGGATTATGCTTAAAGATGCATAAAAATTAATGTGAATGCTTTTTTTGCGTTGCTTAAATCCTTAAGCATGATCCAAGTTAGTGGGCTTAGTTACCCATGTGATATGCTAAGTATAAATTATAAATACAACTTTGGGATTATATGTATATTTAGCTAACCTCTATTTTACATGTGTTAGATTTACTTTTCCCACATATAATTTTCCCAATAAGAATTAGGATTAATGTTCTGGGGGATTAGGATGAGCAGTGGCCAGAAAGCATTGTCCTAGGGTGCCCTGTGAAGCCTTTAACATAAGAACCATCCATATCAAAGAAGGAATAAAATCAAAAATTGAGATGTTAAGAAAGAAGACCCCCAACATTTAATACAATTATAATTATTCTTTCATATTCTAGATTGTATAAGGGTAGAGCTACTACATCTCTTTTCTCTCATGGGTTGTAGGCTCGACCCATTTTTATTCTTTTATGATAGTTTTATATAATTATTTGATGTTATGTTTACATGCATTAGATGACATGCTTTTCATAGTTTCTAAATGTATTGATGCTTTAATATGTGGCTTGGATATGATTAGGCTCTTAGGATAAAAATAATTTTTCTACCAAACTAATCACTCATAACTAAATTTTAAACAACTCATAACCTCATCATATAGCCTAAGACATAAATAAGATAATTAAAATATTTAGCAACCCCTTAGCTATATTTTTGTATGTTTCACATCATGCATGCATATTCTTTCTATCTTGAACATGAAGAATCTCCATCCTTATAGGATAAAATAATGCTTGACTTGTGAGGGCTTCCATTGTGGTGGAGAACACCTTCTAGCTGATTTGACCCATAACCTATTTCATCATGCATTTAGTCCTAAGAAATCCTAAAGCCTCTATCAAAATGATGTTTATAAAATGAAATAAAATTTGAAACCATTTTGCATCTATAGATTAAGTCATATGCTCATACCACTCATGCTCTAGTCTCTTAGGGAGTGTGTTTAGGACTTTAGTCTCTTTCTAATTAAATAACTACCCTAGCTGTCTTGCAATTCATAGACTATACTACATGGTTTTAAAATTGTATGTGGAGTTAGCTGGCAGCCACTCTAGGTGGTTATAAGTCAAGAAGTCGAACAATTTATTCTCTCTTTTGGAGGTAAATCCTTATGTCCACCTGTCGCTTAAATTAAGGTCATGCTTTAGCTTGTACTAAAGCTCCATAGATTTAGGATCCAAGGTAGCTATTTCCTTTGGGCTATGTGCATAAATTCTCACCTCTTGGGCATTCCCACAACTTTGTGTTGGTGGATTATAAGCCCTAGTAATCTAATTAAATTTCAACTCAAATCATATACATCTCCTCAACTTCAAAATTATAAATCCCAGCCATAAGATAAATTGGAATGCTCACTAGGCTTCCTAATATCCTAAGCATTTCCTACTTATTTCATTTGAATTCCAAAAATAAGTCTTCTCCTTGAACTTTCCCAATTTATTTTCCAAATACAACTAATCATTTGATAGTCTAACCTTGAAATCTTTGGAGATGATATTTTTACTTTAATCAAGAGCATTCTTAAGAAATTTCATTTCCTAAGATGTAATTAACTATGGAGGTCTGCCTCGATAGAGAATTTAAGAACTTGGTTTAGTATAAATCCTACTTTATTCATCCATATAAAGTTGAGGAAAACTCTCTGGTACATTCAAAGACCCATCATGCAGAGTCTTTATTACATGATTAGATCTGGTGATGCCTCTATCTTTGAGATATTACATCATACCTCAATATTTTTATCACTCAAAAAAGTACCCCCATACATCTAAAAATAAACACCACAAGGCCCTCTCGCCTTGTTCATTGAATCATCTCAACATCATCCTATCTTTTTGGAGTTTGGAGATGTCGATCCTCAAGTAGGAAAGGGTTCTTAGACTCATAATGTTGATTGATACACTTGGGTCAACCAAAACTGTAGATAGCCTGTATTTTCCAACATCCACTACAATGTAAAGAGGTAGTTGTGCCTGGTCATCCCTAGGAGTAAGTCTTCATCGTTGAATGTAACTCTTAAGATGTCCTTTGAGTGGAATTTCTCCTCTTTAGTAGTGGTCACCGAGCATATCTCTAGATCAAGTAATGCCTTGATTAGAGATTCCCTCATCTTTTCAGATAAGATAGGGTCATCATATATGCTTAACTTGGCTGGAAACTTTCTATGGTGAGCTAGGACATTGTAATCAACTCTGGCTTGGTCCTCTATAAGCATATCCATGGGTGGAGAATCCTATGGAGAGACTATCTGTTAACTAGAACCAATGACTTGCTTACCCTTATCCTGGAGTGCTACCCTAGGAGGTAGAACTTTGGCATTACATAGATTGACTTCCGTGACTTCTTCGAATGATGAGCTTATGGAAAGTTCTATCTTCTCATCGGGCATACCTACAACTTCTCCTATGGGATCTTTAGAGTCAGTTGACTCCAAGTCAATCTCAAGAGGTGAACCTAATTGATTCAAAGAAGGATAGTCTAACTCTAAATTAGAAAGGAAAGGATCAGAACTACTAGAGTTATTATTTTTATTTTGACTCAAAGTGCTTTCAATAATAATAAAATTAAGAGCATCAGAAGTTAACAATATATAAGTAGAATCAGCTTTCTTCATTAATTTATTTTTGGGTGGAGGTACATGATAGAAATTAAGTAAAGTAAGCAGAGTAAGGGATTTAGTGCTCTTATCCAGATACAACATTCTTGCGGTATAAGAGGAGCTAGTAGAGGAGGTGGTAGCTGTAATGGTGGAGGGAGTATGGACTAGACGGGTGATTACGCTATCGACTATCCCGTATGGTGAGTGTCACGTCATCACTGTCACCCTCTAAAATGTCCTTGCAACTAGCAAACCTTCCTTTGTGTTGAGGTTTAAGCTATTTCTGCACTTGTAAGGAAGGCTTCTTGATCTTAGAAATGATTTTAGAGGGGATAGGAGATATCCTATCCTTCTTTCTTCTTAAGAGGACCAAGTATCCCCAAGGATTACTCTAACAATTGGATGGTTGTGATAATAAGTATTCTTAGGGATAACTTGGCTCCCAACTTGTATCCGCACTCAAGCTAGTCCTTAAAAGTGATACACTCTAAGAAATGGCCAAACATGCGTAGTAGTAGCTAGATCATTGCCCATTTCCTCCTCTTAGGCTAGAAAGTCAAGTTTCTTTAAGAGATTCAAATATTTTCCTAACTACTCTCTCTTGAATAAATATGGTTTATTCAATCTATTGGAAAGAGTAGGGAAAGTAGCTACGATGGATATGAATACCGCTACTAGTAATTCCAGGTGGTGGAAATGGTTGGTCGCGGTGGGTGGCCTGTAGATGTTAAGGTGAAAAGGAGGTAGGAGGTCGGCTGAGCTCATACCTCATACCTAACTCGGCGCTATCTCTCGACAACTACCCTAGCTTCTTCTCAAACACCTTCTGCAGATGATGATTGGTCAGGAAAAGGAACTGTTTGGCTTCCTCTGTAAATACTTGTTGATTAATTTATATTTTGATGGTAAAGCCCTTAAGCATGAAGGCGGTCAGCCATAGATATTCTTGAGAAGAATCTGTATCTTATTGACTATGGTTCATATTTTATGCTTAGGTTGTGCCACAGAATGTAATCAACAAGGGACTTATTGGTTTCTATTCTCATAATGAGGTGCTCTCACCCTCTGAGCACCAACAAACCTCTTGATGAAGAGGTGCTCCAACTCAGCAAAAGTCTTCACCGAACCTTTGGATAGTTCAGTGTATCAATCAAATGCAACACCTGATAGACTGGTAATGAAAAGGATGAAGAGCAGAGCATTGCTACCATCTTCACATTTCTAAAGTGCAATGTGTTATCATGGGTTCCCACTGCCATCAAAGATCTTGAAGGATGGTGGCACAAAATCCTAAATAAAATAAAAATTAAATAAAAATTTAAACCTAAAAATTAATATAAATTAAAACATAAACCCTAAACTAAAAAAAAACTTAAACCTAAAATAAACAAAATAAAATAAACATAAACATAAACTAAAATAAACTAAAATAAAATAATTAAAACTTAAACCTAAAATTAAAATAAATTAAACCTAAACCCTAAACTAAAATAAAATAAAATAAACTACAATAAACCTAAACCTAAACCAAAACCAAAATAAAAAATAAACCTAAAACTTAAACCTAAAATAATAAAATACCTAAACATATTCCTAAAATAAAAATAAAACCTAAACCAAAAGATAAAATAAAATAAAATCAACTAAAATAAACTCACCTAAAAATAAATATAAATAAAATACTAAAATAAATAAACTAAAATAAAATAAAAAATAAACCTAAATAAAATAAAAATAAAATAAACTCAAATAAATAAAATAAACTAAATAAACCTAAACTCTTGGTTTACTTAATTTAAAAAACCTAAACCTAAATCCTAAACTAATCCCCAAAACCACAAACCAAACACCACTAACCCTCCCCCTACCCTCCCTCTAAACCCACCCTAAACCTAAACTAAACTAAACCCTAAACCTAAACCCACAAAACCAACAACCCTAACCCCAAACTGAACCACAAACTCTAAACTAACCCCACCTAAAAGAATCAACAAAACCTTGTCGGACATCAGTCATGCTTAGTCTAGATCTGCCGGTAGAGGTGAAGGCGAAGGCGATGGTTATCATAGTGGTGGTGGGGAATCTGGAGGTGTTGGTGAATATGGAGGTGGTGGTTGGAGCAGTGGTGGTTATGGAGGTGAGAGGAGGCGGCGAGTTAGCCATGGTGGTGGTGAAGGAGAGATCGGGATATGATGGTGGATCTACTCGAAGGCGGGGTTGGTTCTTGAGCTTGAAACAAGAACAATTGATCTAATGTTTGTATGGAATCTTTATAGTAGGCAGGTTCTACTTATCTTAGGGTTATGATTTCTCTATAATGCTCATTTTTCCATGTCATTGCTTGTGTCTTCAAAACTTGGGTCTTTGGTTGATGATGAAAGAAGAAATGTTGAATATGAATTGTTCTCTATTAAAAAAACCTTAACCTAAACCCTAAATTAAACTTAAACCCTAAAAAAATAAACTATAAACCAAAACCTAAATCTACCATACCACAACCTACCTACTAAACCTAAACCATAAACCCTCCAAAACCCTAAATCCAACCCAAACCATAAACCCCAAACCATAACTAACCCTACCCTAATAAACCCTAAACCCTAAACTAATAAAAAACCTAAACTATCTCTAACCCTAAACTAATACTAAACCTTGAATAAAGATGTCCTTAGGAGTAGATCTAAAGATTGACCTAATCCTAACTTAGTTATGGTAGCTAAAGAAAATACCTTCAAGAGACTTTCCATTGATTATTAGAGATTTGAATACCCTAAATCATATTATAATACCATATATTACATTATAACCTAGCATCATATATTTGAGCATGTAGTCATGTGTTTTTAGATGTTATAAGATGTTTTGAAATGTTTTAGTATATTATGGTATTGTACTATATAGTCTATATTAATATAAATCATAAAATTATTGATTTAATAAATCAGATGATGAAATTTGTTAAATTTGAAGTGGGAATTAGGTTGTAGTACCAAAGGTGTGCTATGCCACTTGTAGTCTAAAAAGTTAGATTTTATTTTCAAAATAAATATTATATGTTGTAGCTAAACCTAAACCTAAATAAAAATAAAATAAAATAAAATAAAAATCTAAATTAAAATCTAAACCTAAACCTAAACCTAAACATTAAATAAAATTAAAAATAAAAATAAACTAAAATAACATAAATAATAACCTAAACTAAAGTAAAAAAAGAAAATAAACCTATGAATAGAAAACCTAAATAAAATAAAAACTAAATGTTAAATAATATTAAAATAAACTTAAAATAAAATAATACAAAACTAAATAAAACCTAAACCTAAAAAAATAAACATAAAATAAAACTAAAATAAATAAAAAATAAAACCTAAACTAAAAAAAAAACCTAAGCTAAAATAAAATAAATTAAACTTAAAATAAAACTAAATAAATTAAAATAAATACTAAATAAAATAAAAAAACCTAAAAATAAACAACCAACCTAAACCTAAACTAAATAAATAAAATAAACTAAAAAATAAACCTAAACTAAACTAAAATAAACCAAAATAAACCTAAATAAAAAACCTAAAACCTAAACCTAAAAATAAAATAAAACCTAAACCTAAACCTAAATAAAAATAAAAATTACCTAAAATAAAATAAAATAAACTCACTAAAGTACTAAAAACCTAAACCTAAATAAACTAAATAAACCTACTAAATAAAATAAACCTGACCTCTCTCCCTGGGCCTAAAACCAGAAACCCTGACAAAAAAACCCACCCTGGGCCATAACAAACCCACCCACTGACCTACCTCACACTCCTGGGCCACTACCTCCCAAACAGACTCTGACCTGTAAATAACTTAAAATAAATAAATAAACTAAGCCTAAATCATGTAAATAATAATAAAATAAACCTAAACTCCTAAACTAAACTAAACCTATTAAACCTAAACTATAAAATAAAATAAAATAAATATAAAAAAACTAAACTAAAAAATAAAATAAAACTAAATAAAATAAAATAAACATAAAAATAAAATAAAATAAAATAAAATAAAATAAAAAACTAATTTAAAACCTAAAGATATAAATACCTAAACTAACTAAACTAAAAATAAAAAAATAAAACCTAAAAATAAACTAAATAAATAAATAAACCTAAACCTAAACTAAACTAAAATAAATAAAATAAAACCAAAACCTAAATAAACTAAACCTAAACCTACTAAAATATATAAAATAAACTAAAAATAAACCTAAAACTAAAACTAAATAAAATAAAAATAAAACCTAAAACCCAAACCTAAAATAAAATAAAACCTAAAACTAAACTAAAAATAAAAAACTACTAAAATAAAATAAAAATAAAACTAAACCAAAACCTAAAAAGATCACTAAAATAAATAAACCTAAAATAAATAAACTAAACTAAATAAAAAATAATAATAAACCTAAATAAAATAAGAAATAAACCTAAAAACCTAAACCTAAACTAAATAAAACATAAAATTAAATAAATAAAAAAACTTAACCTAAAAATAAATAAAATAAAAATAAAAAACAAACCAAACCTAAACTAAACCTAAATATAAAAACTAAACTAAAATAAAATAATAATAAACTAAACTAATAAATAAAATAAACCTAAGAATAAAAACATTAATAAAATAAAATAAAAAATAAAATTAAATAAAATTAAAATAAACTAACATAAACACTAAATAAAATGTAAACCTAAAATAAAAAATAAAATAAAACAAAATAAAATAAACTAAATTGAAATAAACTAAACCTAAACCTAAACTAAATAAATAAATAAAATAAATAAAATAAACCTAAACCTAAACTAAAATAAAATAAACCTAATAATAAAATATACCTAAACCTAATAAACCTCCCTCTAAACCTCTAAAATAATCCTAATGAACTAACCACTGGGCCTACCCTGGACTAAACCTGGGCCAACTAAACTCTAACCTAAACCTGGGCCCAGGCCACCCTGAGTCATAAACCCAGGCCCTGAGGCATGCCCTGGGCCCTAAAACCTCCACTGAGCACTGAGCCCTGACCCTCACTAATTATCACACCTAACCACTGACCTGACCCTAAACTGAGCCCTGAGGCTATCACCTGGGCTAAACCCTAAAACCCTAAAATCCTAAACAAATAAAATACTAATAAATAAGATAAATAAAAACCTAAACCTAAAATAAAGATAAACAAAATAAAATAAATAAACCTAAACTAAAATAAACATAACATTAAAATAAATAAAATTAAAACTAAAAATAAAATAAAACCTAAAATAATCTAAAAAAAATAAAAGAAACCTAAAATAAATAAAATAAAATGTAATAAAATAAAAAATAAACCTAAAAAAATAAATAAAATAAACTAAATAAAATAAACTAAAATAAAATAAAAATAAACCTAAACTAAAAAATAACATTAAAATAAATAAAATAAACTAAACTAAACTAAATAAACTAAAATAAATAAAACCTAAACTAAACCTAAACCTAAATAAAATAATAAAAATAAATAAAATAAACCTAAAATAAAATAAAACCTAAACCTAAACCTAAAAAAAAAATAAAACTTAAAACCTAAAATAAAATAAAAATAAAACTCAACTAAAAATTAAATAAACACAAAAATAAAAAAATAAAAAAACTAAACTATAATAAATAAAACTAAAATAAATAAACTAAACTAAATAAAAATAAAAATAAACTTAAATAAAAAAATAAAATAAAATAAATAAATAAATAAAAAAAAAATTAAACAAAAAATAAACCTAAACCCCTAAAACTGAAAAAACCACAAATAAAATCTAAACTAACCAATCTTAAACCTAAACTATCCCAAAACCCTAAGAATGGGAAACACTGAAACATCACAGTAACAAGGCTGGGCAGATCTGAGAAGAGCAGGTGGTGGTTATCAAAAGTGGTGGTGGGAATCCAGAGGTGTGAGGTGGATATAGGTGGTGGCCAAGATTATGGAGGTGGGAGGAGGAATGATAGGTTAAACCTGGTGGTGGCAAGGGAGAGTTAGGATATGATGGAGCTCTACTGAGAAGCGGTGGTCATTCTGATTGAAATTGGAGAAACTAAAGAACAACCAATCCAATCTACTGCTTATGGAACAATGCCTTTAAAGTTGTGATAGTTCTACTTATCTATGGGATTTGCTCTAACTCATAAATCTATGCCATTATAATAAAACTTGGGGTGCCACATTGATGAAATTGAAAGAAGAAATATTGAATATGAACTTTGTTAAAAAAAATCTTAAACCTAATGAACCTTAAACCCTAAATAAAATCTAAAACCTAAACCACAACCTAAAATACTAAAAAAAATAAAATAAACTCCTAAAATAAACATAAACCTAAATAAATAAATAAACTAAACTAAATAAAATAAAAATAAACCTAATAAAAATCATAATAAACTCAAATAAATAAATAAAATAAAATAAACAAACCTAAACCTTTCTTAACTTTAAAACCTCTCTAAATCTAACTGACTAAACTACACTAAACCCTCTACCCTAAACTCTAAACCTAAAACTACCCCAAATGCTAATACACCCTAAATCTTACCACCCTGGTCTCTATGCCTACCTACAATGGGCCACCATGAGCCCTCCTACTAAAATAAGACCCAGGCCATGAAATAAACATTAGGAAACCTAAAGGCTTATGATTGGCCTTAAAAATGATTGATCCTAATGGTAAAATAAAATAAACTAACCTGATATGAGAAATAACTGAACTGATACTACTATTTATGGGCTAAAAAAATGGGCCACTGGCTAAACTAACACTTACCAAACTAAATAAAATATAACTGACTATAAATAAACTCTAAACCTACTAAATTAAATAAAATAATAAAATAATAAATAAATAAATAAAACCAAATTAAAATAAACCTAAATATTAAATAAATAAAATAAACCTAAAATAAAACTCTAAATAAAAACCTAAAAAAAATCCCTAACTCTAATGACCCACAAACTAAAACCCTATACTACCCATAAACTAAACCCTGGGCCCTACCCTCCACTGAGCTAAACCCTGGGCTAACCTACTGAGCCTGACCTAGGCCACAACCTAAACCCAGGCCACAGGCCACACCTGACTGGGCCTAACCAAAGAAACAGGCCCTGAGCCCTGGGCCCAAACCCAGGCCCTAAACCTAAAGACCCCAGGCCCCAAATCCTGGGCCTACCCTATCCTGATGGGCAAACCATGGGAGACATCCATCACAGTCTGGTCTGCTGATGGGTGGGGTGGCGGTGGCTATAGTGGTGGTGGGGATGAGGTGTTGGTGGATATGGAGGTGGTGTTGAGAGTAGTGGTGGTTATGGAGGTGAGAGGAGTGATGGAGGTTAACTGATGTTGGAAGAGATATGGGATATGATGGATCCTACTCAGGTTGGCTAATTTGAATAAGAACAAGATCTAAGATGGAATTACTTTATATTAGAGATAGTTCTACTTATCTAGGTTTTATTTTCTTTATAGGTGCTCATATCTATGTCAAATCTTAGAAAATTTGAGGTCTACTTGGTTCTGAAATCAAAAGAAATGAATAAAGAATTTATTCTCAAAAAAAAAACCTAAATCCTAAACCCCAAACTAAAACTTAAACCCTATAAAACTTAAACCCTAAATCCTTAACCTAAACCTAAACCTAAATCTAAACTAAACCCTAAATAAACTAACTAAAACCTAAACCACAAACCCTACCCTAAAAAATAAACCCTAAACCCTAACCCTACCCTACCAAACCTACCTAAACCCAAACCTATACCCTAAACCCTAACCCTAACCAAATAAACCTAAACCCAAAACCCAACTAAACTTACCTAAACCTTGAATAAAGATTTCATTAGTATATCTAAATAATGACTTATCTAACATACTATGGTGCTAAAGAAAATGTCTTCAAGAGATTATCCCTTGAATATTAGAGATTTGAATACCCTAAACCCTAAACCTAAATCATATTATAATAGCATATATTATAGTATAATGTAGCATCTTATATTTTAGCATGTAGTGATGTGTTTTTGGATGTTATAAGATGTTTTGAAAGGTTTTAATATATTATGGCATTATTCTATAGTCTATATTAATATAAATCATAAAATATTGATTTAATAAATCATGATGAAATTTGTTAAATTTGGAGTGGGAATTAGGTTGTAGTACTAAAAGATGCCTTAAACTTGTAGTCTAGAAAGTAAGATTTTATGTTAAAAAAAAATATTATATGTTGTAGCAAAATAAAGCATCATATATCATAATATATTATTCAATTTTAAATTCTTTCAATATATAATCATGCAATCGAGCCTACACTAGCATTATTTATGAAAATGTTGATTTAGACTTTAAAATGGTGGAATTTGGCCAAATTCATAATAGGTAGAGCATGGCATAATATATTGTTTCAATTTAAAATATGTAAGTGATACAACTAAAATATATAATTTTTATTATTTAGACTAATTTTATGATTTTTTTTATCTTAAGCAATCCCTTATGATGTGATATGCAATATAATATAATATAATATGTTATAGTGTATTTATATATAATATAGTGTAGCATCATATTATAGCATACTATTATTATTTCTTATTTAGCATATTTTAGTTTGTTATAGTATGATGTAGTAAAGTTTGTATTGGTATAATTCATAAATATCGATTAATAGGTAGATTATATTTGGCCAAATATAAGGAGCTTTTGAACATCATTGGGGTGTGCGATGGTGTGTCATTTAATCAAAAGAATGGAATTTTCATCCAAAATAAATGTTCATTTTAAAACCAAAATTTATAAATTTTTTTGCTTAAAGTTCATTTTAGTAATGTAAGATAATAATATATTATATGAAAGCATATTAAAATATAATGTACATAACAATATAACTTCATATATATATATATATATATATATATATATATATATATATATATATATATGAATGTGGTGGTATGTTACTAAATGTTATTGTACATTTTAGTATGTTTTACTTTTTCTATAATACATTGGATCAAAACTCACAAAAATGTTAATTTGAAGGTTGAGATGGAAAATTTTGGTCAAATTCATACACACAAAGAAACACACCAAAATTATGCTATTTTGTACCATTTTAATAGAAATAACAATTTTACATAAAAAATGAACATTATTCATATTTTTAGAAAATTTTGTTATTTGTTCCTTTTAAGTGATTCTAATGAGGTGTAATGTTAGATGATATAATATAACATCATATATTACAATATAATATAGTGTGTTAATTCACACTATAATATGTTTAGCATGATATTGTGTAGTTAGTTTGTGCTTGCACCATCACAAATCATAAAATATTTATTATAATGTTAAGATGTAATTTGATCCAATACATTGTTACACTTTTGGTTGAAGTATTAAAGGTGTGCATAAGAAGAAATAAGATTTGATGAGAATTCCATGCCAGGACATGGAGAGAATATTAGGGATCACACATGCATTGGAAATGACATGTGATCTATTCAAGAATAGAAAGAAAATATGTTGGGGATATGGTTTGAATTTGATTTGATTATATGATTTATGGAAAGAAGATCCTTAGGGATAAGAATCTATAATCCATTGAGGATTATGATTGAATGACTTTAATTTGTATATTTTTTTAATTGATGTGGAGGCACATATGCTAGAGATATGGGCTGAGTCCACTTGAGGATGTATATGAACCTTCCACTAGGGAAGCAGTTTAGGCTATGAGGATTGAGATTTGAGTTTGATTTCATAGGTTTGGATGAGATATCCGAGAATAAGAGTTTGGTTGGATTTCTTTGATTTAGACTATATTGGGGAAGTTGGTTTAATTTATCTCCACTAGGGAGGTTGGTTTTCAATTTGATTTGTTTATATATGATTTGGGATCCGCTGGGAGAAGGGTATGATTTAACTCCATTGGGGAAAATCATGTTAGGTTCAATTTAATCTGAGTTAATGTATAGACCTTGTTAGTGTTCAATGGACCCACTAGAAGGGCTATATCATCCTTGACCTACCTCAGTTTACAAATCCAATGGATAGTATCATGGGGTAGAGCTAGCCAACCTAAGGGTTGCCTTTCGTGCAATAGTTGTGCTAGGAAGAAGGTGTGTGACTTACATCTTCAAAGTGAGGAACTTTTGGGGTGACTATTGGATGCACAATAAATTAAATGGACTGAATCTTGAGTCAATGCTACTAGGGACTTATGTCAACTCAAAAGTAGTCAGGATTAGTTTATTTTAATTTCATGTGATTTGATATGGTTTAGTTTGGTTTAATTTTATTTTGAATTGAGGCAATATCCATTGGGATGTGAGCTCGGTCAAATTTGATCAATTTAATTTATCAAACATGTTGGTGTGCGATGGACCCATTAAGAAGGGGCTATATCAAACTTATCAAATCTCAAATTTACAAATCCAAAGGAATAGTCTATTTGGGTGGGAGAGCTAAAAGGGGTTGCCTTTTGTGCAATAGTTGTGCAGGAAGGAGTAATAAACTTACATCTTCTAAAAGTAGGGAACAAACGCTGGTGTGACTTGTTGGTAGCACAACAAATAGAACCTGACATAGGGCCCACTATTGAGTGAATTCCATTGGGGACTTATATCAACTCAAGAGTAGCCAGGAGATTCCTATAAGGAGTTTTGCTGAAACTAGCCTAAAGATAGGATGCCTGCTTGGGAAAATTTATCATAAGTGTCCTCTAATCCACAAGTGAATATATATTTTGTTTATATGTTTGTGTTAACCCTTGGTATGAGGGACCACATTGAAAGGGGCTATGTCGGCCTTAACCTATCTTAGATTTACTAGACCAAAGGAGAATCTGCACATCTATAGAATCGATTCTCTAACCATAGGGGAATGTATAAATGGGTTCGTAAAGGATGTGATCCAAATATAGTTCCCATAGGGGAGATCTTTGCTAGGGCATTATCTTAAGCCAGAAGAAAGCCTATAGGTTATAGTGGCCAACAAGGAGAAAGTGAACTTACATCCATGAGTGGTGTATCTAGGTGCGAGAACCAACTTAAGGTGTATCCATCAGCATGAGTGGTGTATCCATTAGCATAGTGAGAACCAACCAACCTAAGGTGCAATTTGGTGTGCAACAATCAATCTAGAAAGAAAGTGTGTAGGCTTACAACTTTCTAAGTGTTACTAATCATTAAGATAGTCTCTCATCAGTAGCACATATGCTATTTGACCTATAATGACTACTGGGGGGAATCGAGAAACTGACCAGACTTGAAGAAGTCAGGAGGGAAGGGGATGCTAGGGGACTTATCCTAAACCTCAAATATACTTGACTCAATCAATACGCGAAGGCTAATATAAGAAAAATGCATACCAGACTCACATCCTCTTAAACTTAACCAACATAAGGTAGCTTACTGGCCACGCAGTAAGGCCTACCAAACTAAAAAGGCACTCATCAGTGTAGTAGCCAAGTAAGGAAGGAAAGAATAGCAGACTTACATCCTCCAAAGCAAGAACACCGGGTGACACTAGGAGGGTAAGCGTCAGCGACCTAGAAGCTTATTGAGTACCACTAGGGGTGTTATCTCAACTCAGAGTAGCCCGAGATAAAAGATATGTATTTATTTTATATATTTGTGTGTAGTTTATGTTTGTGTTGTATCGATGAAGGATAGGACATCATTCGGGTTCCTTACACCTACCCTAAACACATCGTGGTAGATTCATAAATAAGAATACTTTCAACATAGAAGAGATTGAATTTGAAATGGAATTTTCATTAATGATAATTATTTTTGAACATGATTTATAATATTTCTTTAAGTAGAGCGCATTGATTCAAAACATTGGATGCTCTCTTATGATTAATAAGTTGATAAGATCCTCCTTGGTAGACCTTCTCTCTGCCAAAGGGCCTTCCCAAGTGGGTTCAAACTTGCCTCTCATCTTACGATGGGCAACAATTGATCTCCTTAGAACTAAAATAAGCTATCCTACTTGAGAAGTTCTAAGACATACCAACTTGTTGTGAGCTTGAATCATTTTAGCTCTATGCAACTTGAGATTTTGGCATGCCCGCAGGCATCTCTTCTCCAAACCTTTGAGCTCTTCTAACCTCAACTTGATGTTCTGCTCTATTATGATTTTGCTACCCATAGCTACCCTTAGTGATGGGAGTTGGACTTCTAATGGTAGAATAGTTTTGGACCCATACATTAAGGAGAAAGGAGTAGAGTTGGAGTTCTATATGTGATGCTGAGGCCCACAAGGCTTCAACTACTCATGCCACTATCGCTTATTATTGTCAAGTGTCTTCTTCAGTATTTGGATGAGAGTTTTGTTCAAGGCTTCTTCTAAGCTGTTTGTCCTCGGGTAGTTGATGGTAAAATATCTCCAATCTATGTTGTGTTTCCGAGCAAAGTTGTTATTCTCAGTGCTCTTAAATGTAACAACATTATCAGATATAGTTCTTCAAGACACTCTGAACCTATATATGATATGGTTCTTAAAATACTGGAGCACATGCTTGGTGTGACCTCTCGAATCACCTTCACCCATTTGGAAAAAATTAGTAGCGACTAAGATGAACCGATGACCCTTAAGAAAAGGAGGATCAATCGGACCCACTATCTTTGGTACCCCAACACTTGAATGGCCATGAGGCCAATGTAGTATTTAGAATGTTTGGTGGTTGGTGTAGGACCACATGTATTTGACATTGGTGGCCCTCATATCCATGCAATCTTTGATCATCGATGGCTAGTAGTATCTAGTCTCTTGATCTTGGTTTTCATCTTTGGACGGATTGGTTGGCTCCACATAATCAGTGTACCTCATCATGATCTTATGAGCTTCGCTCTTGTCTAAACAATGTAACAACGTATGATCAAATGACTGCTAGTACAAGGCATCATCCACAAGAGTGTAGGAAAGTGCTCTTTGCTTCATCTGCTAGGCTTGGGACTTCTCTTTAGGTAGTTTGCTTTTATTTAGGTAATCCATGAATGGTTGCCTCCACTCTAACTCCTCGTCCTTCTTGGCAATGGCGCCTCCCTTCAAGAGAGTACTTTTGATGAGTATCAATAAGGGATAAGACTTGTCTATTTTGGACCTTTATTGATATGGATAAATGACTCTTCATCCTCAGACATGTCAACTCCTTGGCAGCTTGGCTAAAGCATATCTATGACATTCTCTCGAGGAATCTTATAAATGGTAACCTCACGGGATTTGGGCCAAAACTCCATGGTGTGGTAGTGATGGAGCTTGGGCTTTATAACCTTATAGGACACTCATTTGGTTGATAACTATTTAAGAATCCCCAAAGATGTTGATGTTCTAGATGCTTAGAGTAACTCTGGCAATGAGACTCATATTCAGCTTTATTATTGGTGTAAGGATTGGATAGATGATATGAGAATCTCATCATATCACGGTCTGGAGTTACGAGAACTATTCCTATCTCTATCATTCCTAGAATAGTAGATTCTAGTTCTTCTCCTCTTTTAGAGGAAGTCGCACCAACAAAGTACATCTTTTAATGGTGAATGCTAGAATACCATAAGTTCATAATTTGTTCATTGGGGAGATCATCACTAAGCGGAGAGTCGGTAGAAAGTGGATGTTCTACTAAGAAATCTATTAGCGCTTATCCTTTCATCGCATGAAGGGTTACGAAAGTAATGTCAAACTATGAGAGGATCATGGATTATCATGCCAACCATTCAGATAGCATCAGCCATCTCATGAGATACTATAGTGGATTGATCCTAGAGATTAAGTTCACCTTATGAGGAAGCATGTACTGCTATAGCTTTTGGGATGCAAAGATTAAAGCTAGGCAATGCTTCTCAATGGGTGGATAATTAGCCTGAGTAGGGATTAGATGATGGCTAAGGTAGTAGAGTACATTTTCCTTTCCTTCATCATTGGCTTGAGCCAATAAAGCACCAAGAGAGTCATCTAATGTAGTAGTGTAAAGTATGAGCGGCTTGCCCAGGATAGAGTTGCTAGAATTGACGATGTCATCAGGTAATGCTTGATGTCTTTGAAGGCAAGCTCACACTTATCATCCAGTTAAACTTGGCATCCTTTTTGCCAAGTGTTGAGAATGGCTAACATCTTCCTGATAGGTTGGATATAACGCATCTTAAATACTCCAACCACCCTTGGAATGATCTGAGTTGAGCTAAACTTTTAGGCGGTATCATTTCTAATATCACTTCGATCTTCTCTGAATAGATTTTGATTCTCTAGTGTCAGAAAACAAACCCAAGGAATTTCCCTGATGCTACTCTGAATGCACACTTCAGGGTTCATTTTGAGGTTAAATTATCTTAACTATTTGAAAACTACTCTCAAGTCAAAGAGATGATCTTCCTTTTCTCTACTTTTGACCATAAGATCATCGACATAGCACTCAACTTGATGGTGAATGAGTTCTTTGAATATTTGAGTAATAGCTTCTGGTATGTAACCGACATTTTAAGGTTGAAAGGCATGACCTTATAGTAATAGATTTGATGGGGTTCTAAAGTAGTGTTTCTTTCATCTTCATGGGCCATCTTTATTTGGTTATATCCATATGAGCCATCCTTGAAAGAAGATTAAATGAGATGAGGCAATGTCCACCATCGGATTGGTAGTGAAATTCATCTTTTGGACATGCCTTATTTAAATCCCTAAAATTGATGCATATGTGAATTTGGCCATTCTTTTTTTAGGATGACATTGGCTAACGTAGAGTATTTTCTTTCGGATAAAGCCCATTATCGATCAATTTCTTGACTTCATAAATGACTGTTGTTATGTCTAATCACATCGCTAAGCTTCTTGTTGATTGTAGGTTTTATTGCTAGTTTATGGACCACATCGAGATAATCCAATCTCTTCATAACTCCATGCAAGTAGTCCTTAAACTCAATCAATAACTAACTAAGTCATTGGTTTTAATTTCATTCAACAAAGAACTAATGTATGTAGTGGATCTTCTTCAGTTCCTAAGTTGATTTCATTGAGCTCATTGATGGTTGACTTGATCTCTTCCTTGGTGGATCATCTAAAGTTTCTAAGCTAGCTCTCATATGAGTTAATGTGATTTGAAAAGAACTATCGATTCTAAATGATTGGTGATGATTAAGTAGTAATCATCATCGTCGACTGGACCTACTGTACTGAATCCTAGTCCCAATCTTGATTGAGAGCTTATGTATTTGTTCTTCCATATTCTTTCAAATGTCGACTGCTTTGACCAGTATGTGGGATTAACCCTTTCTTTGCTAAATTATGAACACAAGGCAAGTACCAATCAAAAGGTAATTCTATTAAATCTTTATATGAATCATCCTCAGTTCTACATCAATTTCTTGACTTGAGGATGATGCTCAGAAAGAATTCACGTCTTCACACTGGATGACTTAGGGGCTTCTTTAACTACCAAACTTAGCTTTTAAGAGGAAAGTTGGTTTAGAGCTAAGGTTCCCAAGCGATGCTATTTCACATATAGACTTGGATACACTTATGCTTTGCTTTGTGATCTTCATCATTGCTCAAGTGTCACCTCAAGGAATCTACTATTGAGAAGAGTTGCCTGGTTTTCTTACCATATAAGACTCATCTTATGAAATAGATTTTAAGTCTATATGGATAGCAGGGGTACTCATGGTAGTTGGGACATATCTTCTATTGGGTGGCCAACAAGGAGGTTTTCCACCCTAGGCATCCTCACGAACTAGCCTCTTCTTCTGGGGGAGGTCAGGTCATCTACCCATATGTTTGAATGAAGTAATGAACTATGGGTGAAATCTAATGTTAGGCTTCACTTCTTCCTCAAGTCTATTTTTCTCTCCCTTTTATTTTTTTTTTTTCTTTTTTTCTTTTTTTTATTTTTTTAAACTTTGGCCAAGTTCACGAGAATAGACTTGTTGATTTTGAGGGAGGTAATAAGTTGCATCCTCATATATGCTAACTATATGAATTGTAAATGGCTTGAGATCTCCATTGACATAGTAGACGATCCCACCTCTCACGAACTTCATATAGTGATGTAGAGAGGATGGAACTATGTTGTTCTCATGCATCCATGGTTTCCAAACAAAATGTTGAAAGATGTATCTGAGTCTATAATGTAAAACTTGACTTTGGTCTTCCAATCATCTATCTCCAAGGGTAACACTTAAGAGTCTTCTAAACACTAAGACTTCTCAGTCATAAGACACTAACAATTGAAAACTTAACTAAGCTAAAGACTTAGAAGGGTTAACCATAGGATTAGGTTATGCCTTAGGGATTAGGATAATCCACCTAATCCAACCCAAATCAATCCATGTTCATCTCAAACCAAACCTCAAGTTCAATTCAAACGTCAAATTCAAATCCAAATCTAGACCCAAATTTCAAAACCAAATGATTGAAGCCCATTATTAAATCCAAACTTGAAACCCTTCCTAAGCATTATGACCTATCCCATGGACTTAGGCAAACCTTAATCCAAATTAATCCAAAATCATTTGATTATCTCATAATCAATTTATATCTTCAATCATCTTTTTAAATATAAATCAAATCAACATTCAAATGATCAAAACTAAATCAAACTAAATCAAGTTAAATCAAAACCCCTTGCATATGACTATCCATGGACTTAGCCAAATCTTAATCCAAATCAAGTCAAACTCAATTGATTTTCTCACAAATCAATCATATTTTTCAATCATCTTCACAAATTTAAATGAATATACATTTAAATCATCAAAACTAAATCAAACCAAATCAAAATCCAAACTAAGCCACATGACCCAACTCCATCACTTCCAAATTTTCATTCCAAAACCAAATTCAATTGATTTTCTCATGAATCAATCATACCTTCAATCATATTCACAAATATAAATGAAATCTACAATCATAAAACCAAACAAAATCAACCCAAGTCAAACCCAACTTAACCCTTTTGACTTGAAATGTTCAAATGAACCAAACCCATTTGAACCCCAATAATTGAATTTATATATCAATCCCAAATCCATATATAAACTCAACTAAATAAAACTCAACCCAAAATCAAGCCAACTAAACCTAATGGTCCACTTGACCCAAAGTGGCTAATTTGACCTATTTAATCCAAGTTCTAATTCTACCAAAATTGGTGAACCAAGCCCAAACCTCCCATCATGATTGTTGATCACCCTAGGTTGATTATTGTCAAAATTAGGTCAAACAAGTCAACTTGGTCATTTGACCAAGTCAACCCCATAACCATATGAACCCAAACTAGCCAAATTTTGCTAAGCTAAATCCCTTGAAACAATGATTCATACCAAATCAAAATCAATATTTGAATATGACTTGACCTTTTTGAGTCAAACCAATCCCAATTGGACCCAAGTTGACCCAAATTGTTCTAGAGACCAAATTGGGTCAAATCAAAATATAAACCAAATTGATTGCAACCAATGGCTCAAGTTCATTCCAAATTGATTGTTGAACTTGACCAAAGCCATGATTGGACCCAATTGAACCCAATTGACCTACTTATCCCAAATTAACCTAAGGGTTCAAGTTGGCCTAATTCCAAATCCAAATTAATTGAAACCAAAGTGCACAATCATCTTCAATTGGTCAACTAAACCCAACCAACACCAGCTTGCCAATTTGGTCAAATTGGTCAACTTTTTACCCAAATGAATTCAAATGACCCAAACTAAACCAAACCAATTGAACCAAAACATCCCAAATGATCATATGAACTTGACCCAACCCTTGGTTTGAACTTGACCAATTGGTCAACTTGACCCAACTAACTAATTGACCTAAATAGGTCAAATTGAGCCAAACTAATCAAATCAACTCCAATTGACTTGAATTTGGGCTTACCCACTTTTGGCTCATTTCAAATCTGCCCAAATCAAATCAATGCCAAATGATCATTCTACCCTTGGGTCAGCATCACATGAGACAAATCACCCATGTAAGTGATCATTTCCATTCCTTGGCCACTTGGTACTCTCCCAATGGAACTAGGCATTTAGGACATATTGCCCCAACGAGGGGTGGTTGGGTGACCATGACCCATGGGAGTTGTAATCACCTCACCTTCCCCATTGGTGCATTTGAAACCCATAGGACACTCATGATTCCTCCTTGCAACCACCTTCACACCTTCAACAGCCAAGCCAACTCACTCCTCCTCCACCCCAACTCCGAGATGGTGAATGGCCCTAGAAGCCAAACTGATCCACCATCAATCAAGATAAATGGGGTATACACCCCTCATTCCCACTCAAACACACACAAAATAATTCCTTAGAGCCCCTAAACAAGAAGAGCCGGAGCCATTCCCTAGCTCCAAGCTCGTTCCTCGATCAAAATTCCATTCCCATCTCAAATAGGACACTCCCATTTTTTAACTCCCATTTCTCCATCAAACTCAAATTAACTTTTTTCCACTAGGCCTCATCATGCAAGAATGAATTATTTCCCAACCTTCCCGAGCACTAGAGGTGGGACTTCAATCAAATCGAGCTCCAAATCATCGGTTCATGGCCTTCCAAGTGAGCATCGAGGATTGATCAATTGCTACTCACGGGCTTTGTCTCCACTAGATGAAGCTTCTCAATCATTTTGAGCCTCGATCTTGACCTCGGTGAGGTATGCTTCCAAAAGATCCTTAGCAAAATGGGTTGGAGCTTTTTAAAGAAAACTTCATCTTGTGTGATCTTGAATTGGATCCCTCAATCGATGTCATGAAGATGTGGATCCTTTTGGAGTTGATCCAAGCTTGGGTAAGCTCAAATAAAGGGAGAAAAGGTAGACGGACTCCATTCTCCCTCACTTGTATGATGTTAGAACACGCACCATCCGTTCCACGTGATCATAATGGACAGTCGTGATTAGATATGCTAGATTGATCTGATTTAATCCTATTAAGATCTGGGATTAATCATAGCCATCCGATCTTAGATTGGATAGTGGATGAGAAAGCGTGTCCGCCACCGCCACGTAGGTGCTAAGTCAGATAAGTTTTAAGTAGCCAATTCCGAGGTGCCATGTACAAAGCGTGCCACGTGGCGCCAATAGGATTAGGCTTTAATTAATCTTAATTAATCATTTCTAATGGCAAAAACTTCTAAAAATCATAAAAAAATCACAGAAATAAAATACAAATAAATATTCATTTTAAAAGTATTTTAGAGGAGAATTAATTAAAAATGATCTTAACTAATTTTGAATAATAGTAATTATGAAATTAATTAGCTTAATTACTCCATAATTACATGAGCAATTAATCCCAAATTTTGTAGGTTAATTTAATGGCATGACCTCACCTCTCATTATTTTCTTTTTACTCACTTAATTAAGAAAATTGACTAATTAAACCTTAACTCTTTTAAGTTAATTAATGATTAACTAATATGAATAGTAACAAATTGGTTAATTAAGTTTATTAATCATTGTTCAACAGTAAGTGAACTAAGGAATAGGGTTGGGACCCCTTTCCTTAAGTTCATTTCACCCTTTTTAAAATGAAATTAATTAAGATTTAATTAATTAATTAAATCACTTAATCAAATTGAAATCATAATCACATCAGACCTTAATTAATTAAATCATGGGGTAAATCTTTAAGTGTTTAATAACCTAAAGGAATTTAATGAAAATATGGTTAGTTCACATGTGTGGGAAAGCCATAAATGTAATTAATTAAGTCCTTTAATCTAAATAACTATTAATCATGATCTAATTACATTAGGCCCCTTTTATTTTCTAGGATCATTGCAAGTTTATTTTCCATGCATATCATGTTTGCTCATATTTATTTAGTTAATTACTTTAAGGTGACATAGGCAAGGGTAATTAATTCAACTAATTAAGGGGTCAACTTAATTAACCCATAAAATCAACTTAATTATATTTCCTTAAATTAAATCAAATCACTAATGTGGGAATGGGTTTAAAACATCAAGTGATGATTTCTCTTCTCCTCTTTAGATCAAATCAAATCCAAAACATAATTAATAAAGAAGCTTTAGTTTTCTTTAAATAATCTTATTTGATTTTATTGTCCTTAAGAACTAGTTTTGTTGAATGAATCACATGCTTATATTTGATTGTCCTCATTCCAATCATGTTAAATTTGGTAAGTCATTTGAATTCATGCATCCATCTTTTCAAAATCAAGTAAAATAAAATGGATTTCCTTTATGTAAGCTTGCATGTGTTGATTTAATTTAATATATGCATGGCTATTATCACTATTAAATCCAAATGTATTTTTCAAAATCTTATAAATGACTAATAATATGTGTTATGATTCTAGTTCAAATTATAAATACAACTTCTTCAGATTATATGCATATTTAGCTAACCTCTATTTTGCAGGTGTAGTTATATTTACTTTACCCACATAAATGTAATTTTTGCAATAGAAATTAGGATTAGTGATATGGAGGATTAGGATGACCAGTGGCAAGAAGGCTTTAGTCAACAAAACTCTAGATTTGTATCCCACATTCACTATAATGTAAAGAGGTTTTCGATCATCTCAGAGTAAGTCTTCATTGTTGAATGTAACTCTTAAATATCCTTTGGCATGCCTCCTCTTTATTATAATAAAAAATATCTAAGATGTAAGGACTTGATTAGAGATTTATCTTTTGGATAAGATAAGGCATGTATATGGTTAACTTATTTGGATACTTTTTGTAAGCTAGGACATTGTAATCAACTCTAATTGGTCATCCACAAGCATATCCATGGGTGGAGCATCCATGGAGGCTATCTACTCATTAGAACCAATGACTTGTTTACCCTTATCTGGGTGCTACCCAAGGGTAGAACTTTTACGTGTTGACTTTGACTTCTTGGAATGATGAGGTTTTGGAAAATTCTACCTTCTCATCGGGCAAACCTACAACTTCTCTTATGGGATCCCCAGAGTCAGTTGACTCCAAGTAAATCTCAAGAGGTGAACCTATTTGATTCAGAGAAAGATAGTTTGACTCTGAATTAGAAAGGAAAGGATCATAATTACTAGAGCTATTATTTTTATTTAAATAAAGAGCTTTCAATAAAAAATGAAATTAACATTAAGTAAACAATATATAAGTAGAATCAGCTTTCTTCATTAATTTCATTTTGGGTGGTGGTACATGATAAAAATCAAGTAAAGTAAGCGAAGTAAGGGATTTATTTCCCTTATCAGCAGATACAATGCTCTGGAGAAGAATAAAAGAGATGGTAGCTCCATATTAGAATCTTGGACTAATAGCCTCTTGGACTATAGAAGCATCTTTATTTCTTCATTAGATAAACCCTCCAATTGTCCTTTGCAACTAGCAGACCTTCTTTAGTGTTGTAACAGCTGGCTCTAAAGTGCATAATGCTTTGTTGTGGGTTACCATTGCCATCAAAGATCTTGAAGGATCATGGCAGAAAACCTTAAATAAAATAAAAACTAAATAAAAACCTACACCTAAAAAAAATAAACCTAAAATAAATAATAAATAAAACTAAACCTTAAACTAAAAAAAAAAACCAAAAATAAAAAAAATAAACCTGTAACAAAAACCTAAAAATAACCTAAAATACTAAACCTGAAGATAAAAAAACATAAACAAAAACACTTAAAATAAAAAATAAAACCTAAACCTCAAAAATAAAATAAAAAATAAAAATTAAACAAAAAAATAAACATAAAAAAAAACTTAAAAAATAAGCTAAACAAAATAAATAAACTTAAAATAAAATACTTAAAATAAAAATTAACCTAAATAAAAAATAAAAAAATAAAATAAACTAAAGAATAAAAATAAACTAAAGATTTAAAATGTCGATTTACTTAATTTAAAAATAATAAATCCAAAACCACATACATGCTACTAAATACTATAAATGACCTGGTAAGCCACATGCTTACAGACCCTTAGATCCTACACAAAATCTTGTGACCATAAACCTAAAAGACTAGGCTAATCATACCTGAGCCACAAACTGAGCCACAAACCTTAAACCCACAACTGGCTAGACCACAAAAAATACAAACCTTAAAATAAACAATGACACTTAAATGAGCCACAAACTCTGAACCCAAAACTTAAATTAAAAGAAATAAAATAAACAAAAAAATAAATAAAATTAAAATAAAATAAAATATAAATAAAACCACAACCTAAACCTAAAATAATAAAATAAAATAATAAAATAAAATTAAAATAAAATAAATCTAAACTAACTAAACTAAAAAAATAAAACTAAGAATAAAAAAATAAAATAAATGAAACTATGTAAAATAAAAATAAAATAAACCTAAAATAAATTAAAATAAAAACTAAATAAAAATCTAAGCATTAAAAATAAACCTTAAAATAAAACCAAAATAAATAATTAGAACCAAAACCTAAATAGAAAAACCCTAAACATAAAATAAAATAAAATAAACAAAATAAAAATAAACCTAAACCCAACATAACAAACTAAACAAAAATAAATAAAGCATAAAATTTAAATAAAATAAAACCTAAACTAAACAAACTAAATATAAAATAAACTACAAATAAAATAATTAAACTAAAAAAATAAAACCTAAGATAAACTAAAATAAACCTAAAACCTAACTAGAAAAATAAAATAAAAACTAAACATAAACCTAAAAATAAAAAATAAAACCTAAATAAAAAAAATAAACAAAATCAAACAAAACAAAAATAAAAAACATAACTTAAACTAAAAAATAAAAAACTAAAATAAAATCTAAACTAAAATAAATAAACCTAAAATAAATAAACTAAACTAAATAAAAAATAAAAAAAATTAACTGGTTAACATAAAAAATAAAATAACTAAAATAAATAAAAAACAAACTAAAATAAATACCTGGGTTTGATTTTAAAAGAAACCCTGACCACATCTAGAAATCCTAACCCAAACCCTAAAATAACCCAGGCCTGCAACCACAATCCCACAAACCTAGGCTAAACCCAACTTAAAAATCATCCACCCTACCCAACCTAAACTGACTCTTAAACCAAAACCAAACCACAAATAAACAAAGCCTAACCTAAAGCTTAAATACTAAATAAACCCCAAGCCATATATAACCACCCAAATACAAATCCACAAGACCATAAACTAGCCAAAACCATAAATAAACTACTAAAACCACAAAAATTTAAAAAAAACTAAAATAAAAACATAAATAAAATAAATATAAAACTTAAACCTATAAATATGTAAAATAAATAAAACTAAACTAAAATGTGAAAACTTAAACCTAAGATATAAAATCTATTAAAATAAAAATAAATAAAATAAAATAAAATCGAAATGAACTAAAATAAAATAAACTTAAGATTAAAACTTAAAATAAAACTAAACATAAAATAAAAATAAAATAAACCAAAATAAATCAAATAAAACTAAATAAAACTAAACATAAAAATAAACCTTAAAATAAACCTTAAATAAATAAAAAAATAAAACCCCAAACTAATAAAAAAAACATAAATATAAAATAAAAAATTAAACAAAATAAAATAAACCTGAACCTAAACTACAATAAACTAAACTAAAATAAAAAAAATTCAAAACCTTATCCTAAAATAAACTAAACTAAGCTAAAACCAATCTTAAATAAAATAAAATAAACTAAAATAAATAAATGCTAAATCAAAATAAAACTTAAAAATAAACCTAAAATAAAAACTTAAAACATAAACCTAAAAAATAAAATAAAAACTAAACTTAAACCTAAAAATAAAAAATAAAACATAAACCTAAAAAAATAAAATAAAAATAAAACTCAACCAAAAAATTAAATTTAAACTTAAACCTAAAAAATAAACTAAAATAAATCAACCTAAAATAAATAAACTAAACTAAATAAAATAAAAAAACATAAATAAAATTAAAAAACTAAAATAAATAAAAAAAATAAACTAAATAAAAGTAAACAAACAAAGAAAAAATGTTGAATCAAATTTATTCTTAAGTAAAAAAAAAAACAAAACCTAAAATTAAATTAAAACATGAACCCTAAACTAAAGCCTAAACCTAACCCTAAACCCTAAATCCTAAACCCAAAACTAAATCGAAATCCTAAACCTTAAATCCTAAAACACAACCCAAACCCTAAACCACAAAACAAACCCTAGACCACAAAGCTAAAAACCTAAACTAAACTAAATAAAACTTAAAATAAAATAAATAAATAAAATCTAAACAAAATAAAATAAAACATGAACTAAAACAAAACTTAAACTAAAAGAAAATAAAACAAAAATAAAAATTAAACTAAAATAAAATAAATAAAACTTAAACTAAATAAAATAAATAAATTAAATAAAAACCTAAAATATAAATAAAATAAACCTAAAATAAATTAAAATAAAACTTAAACATATAATAAACAAAAATAAAACCAAATAAATAAAAAATAAAACAAAACCTAACTAAAAAACCTAAACCTAAACAAAATAAAATAAACTAAAACTAAAATAAACTAAACTAAAATAAATAAAACCTAAAACCTAAACCTAAACTAAAATAAAACCAAATGAACTAAAAATAAAACTAAACTTAAACTGAAAAATAAAACCTAAAACAAACCTCAAATAAAACTATAATAAACCTAAAAAAAAATAAAACCTAAACCTAAATAAAGTAAAAAAATAAATCATAAACCTAAAAATAAAATAAAAATAAAACTCAACTAAAAATAAACTTAAAACTAAATAAACTTAAAAATAAACTAAAATAAAAACCTAAACTAAAATAAATAAACCTAAAATAAAATAAATTAACTAATTAAAATAATAAACATAAATAAAAATAAAATAAATTAGAATAAATTTAAAATAAATTAAATAAACAAAGAAGAAATGTTGAATCTGAATTTGTTCTTTGATAAAAAAAACAAAAAAAACTAAATTCTAAATTAAAACATGAACCCTAAACCTAATTCTTAAACCCTAAAAATCCTAAACCATAAACCCTAAACTGCCATAAAACCTAATCTAAACCACAACCACCCTAAACCCAAATCTAAACATAAAAAAACCTAAACCCTAAAAATAAAAAGCTACCAACACTAAAAACATAAAATAAAATAAATAAATAAATCAAACCAAAATAAAATTAAATGAATAAAATAAAATAAAAACATAAACTAATACCTGGACCTAAACTTAAACTAAACCTAAGAAAGAAAATAAAATAAAAAATAAAAACTAAAATAAAATAAATAAAAACCTAAACTAAACTAAAAAAATAAAAAACCTACATAAAATAAAAGCTAAACCTAAAATAAAAAAGAAAAAACTTAAAATAAAATATAATAAAAACTAAATAAAAACATAACCTAAATAATAAACCTAAAAATAAATAAAAAAATAAAACCTAAACCCTAAACTAAAAAAAAAAAAAACTACCTAAAATAACTAAAATAAACCTAAACCAAAACTAAATGAAATAAAATAAACTAAAATAAACCTAAACCTAAACTATAAAATAAAGCTAAGAAAACCTAAAATCTAACAATAAAATAAAATTAAAATGTAAACTTAAACTAAAATAAAAAAAATCAAAACCTAAAAAATAAAATTAAATTAAACTAACAAAAAACTTAAACCTAAACATAAAAAATAAATTAAAATAAAAAACATAAACTAAAATAAATAAACCTAAAATAAATAAACTAAACTAAATAAAAATATAAATAAACTTAAATCAAAATAAAAATAAAAAAACTACAATAAAAAACAATACTAAATAAACATAAACATACTAGTTTACTTAATTTTAAAATAAATAAATAAACCTTTACCCTAAACCCTAAACCCTAAAACCCTAAACCCTAAACCCTAAACCCTAAACCCTAAAAACACTAAAACCACAACCTAAACATTAAACCCTACAACCTACAACCCTAAACCCTCAACCCAAACCCTAAACCCTAAACCATAAACTAAATTAAACCTAAAAATAAAATAAATAAATAAACCTAAGCCTAAATAATATAAAATAAATAAAATAAAATAAAAACATAAACTAAAACCTAGACCTAAACTTAAACCTAAACTTAAAAAAAAATAAAAAAATAATAAAGATAAACTAAAAAAAACCTTAACTAAACTAAAAAAATAAAATAAACCTAATGAAAATAATGACTAAACGTAAAATAAAAATAAAATATACTTAAAATAAAATAAAATAAAAACTAAATAAAACCTAAACCTAAAAAAATAAACCTAAAAATAAATAAAAAATAAAACATAACCCTAAACCTAAAATAAACAAAATACAAGAAACCTAAATCTAAACTAAACTAAAATACATAGAACCTAAACTTAAAATAAACTAAACTTAAAACTTAAAATAAATCTAAATAAACTGATAAATACAAACTAAAAAAAATAAAACCTAAAAATAAGCCTAAAATAAAACCTAAATGCTAAACCTAAAAAATAAAATAAAACCTAAACTAAACCTAAAAATAAAAATAAAAATAAAAAGAAAAATAAACAAAAAAAAATAAACATAAACCTAAACATAAACCAAAAAGATAAATTAAAATAAAATATCTAAACTAAAATACATAAATAAAATAATGTGAAATAAAAAATAAACCAAATAAACATAAAATAAAATAAACTAAAATAAATAAAAATAAACAAAATTAACCCAAACATGTTGGTTTGCTTAATTAAAAAAACCCAACCCTAAACCCTAAATCCTAAATGCTAAACCCTAAACTCTAAACCCTAAACCCACCACTAAACCTACAACCTACACTAAACCATAAAACCCTAAAGGAAAATCCAAAACCCTAGTTAACCTCTAAACTCAGTACCCTAAACCCAAAATCATAAACCCTAAACACTAAACCCTAAACCTTAAACCCTGGCCTAACCCTAAATCCTAAACCCTAAAACTCTAAACCTAAACCACTCCCTAAACCCTAAACTAAACCTAAAACTTAAAACTTAAACCTAACCTAAACCTAGAAAATAAATTAAACCTAAACTAAATAAAATAAAATAAAATAATAAAATAAAATCTAAACCTAAAATAAAATAAACTAAAATAAAATAAATAATAACCTAAACTAAACAAATAAAAAATAAAACCTATGAATAAAGCCTAAATAAAATAAAACTAAACTTAAAATAAAATGAAATAAACTAAAATAAAATATAATAAAACTAAATAACCAATAACCTCTAAACCTATAACACCCTACAACCCACCTAAAACTAAACTAAAACCTAACCCTACTGATTCACTGAGCCATACCATAAACCCTAAACTAACCCCTAAACTAAACCCTAAACCCTAAACTAAATCCTAACTAAAACTCTAAACTGGCTAAAATGCTAAACTCTACCCTCCACACCTTAAACCTAAAACCTAAAACTAAACCTAAGTAAAACCTAAAATAAAATAAATTAATAAACTTAAACCTAAATAAAATAAAATAAAAATGAAATGTAAACTAAATCAACCTAAACTTAATAAATAAAATAAACTAAAATAAAATAAATAATAGCTTAAACTAAACTAAAAAATAAAATAAACCTAAGAAAAAAACCTAAATTAAATGAAAACAAAATGTAAAATAAAAATAAAATAAACTTAAAATAAAATAAAAACTAAATAAAAACCTAAACTTAAAACTAACCATAAACTTACAACACTAAACTACTCTAAAAAAACCCTAAAATACCCTAAACGCTAAACCATAAACTATAAACAAACCTAAAACCTAAACTAAACCTAAATCCTTAAACCTCTATACATGCTTTAAAAAAAAATACATTGGATGGTATAAATTATCAATAATATTAAAATCATTTAATACTTCCTAAATTGGTAAGTGCTTCAAATTATAAACCCTAAACCCTAAATAATAAACCCTAAAAACCCTTAACCATAATGACCTAAACACTAAACCTTAAACCCCAAAGCTTAAACCCAACCCTAAATCGTAAGCACAAAATCCCTAAAACCTAAAAACTTTAAAAATAAAATAAAAATAAAACTCAACTAAAAAATAAACCAAAACTTAAAAAATAAACTAAAATAAATAAACCTAAAATAATTAAACTAAACAAAGTAAAAATAAAAAATAAACCTAAATAAATAACATAAAATAAACTAAAATAAATAAAAATAAACTAAATAAACTTAAACCTACCGGTTTACTTAATTTTTAAAAAAAACCCCTTCAAACCTTAACCCTAAATCCTAAACCCTAAACCATAAACCCTAAACCCTAAAACCTAAAAATAAAATCTAAAAATAAATAAAAAATAAAACATAAACCCTAAACTACAAAAAAAGCCTAAAACTAAAATAAACAAAATAAAATAAACCTAAACCTAAAATAAATGAAACTAAACTAAAATAAATAAAACCTAAACCTAAAATAAACTAAAACCCAAACTAAATATAATTAAATAAACTAAAAATAAACCTAAACCTAAACTAAAAAATAAAACCTAAAAATAAACCTAAAATAAAAACCTAAACCCTAAACCTAAAATAATAAAATAAAAACCTAAACCTAGACCTAAAATTAAAAAATTAAATCTTAAACTTAAAAGATAAAATAAAAATAAACCTCAACCAAAAAATAAACCTAAACCTAAACCTAAACCTAAACCTAAAAAAGTAAACTAAAATAAAAATCTTAAACAAAAATAAATAAACTAACCTAAATTAAAAAAATAAACATAAATAAAAATAAAAAATAAATTAAACAAAAATAAATAAAAGATAAACTAAATAAACTAAAGAAGAAATGTTTAATTTGAATTTGTTCCATGTTAATAAAAATCAAAAATCCTAAACTATAAACTAAATCCTGAACCCTAAACCCTAAATACTAAAACCTAAACCCTAAACCCTAATCCCTCAACCCTAAACCCTAAAAAAATACCCTAAACCCTAAACCCTAAACCATAAAAAGCTCAAAAGCTAAATTTGAACTAAATAAAACCTAAAAATAAATAAATAAAAAATCTAAACTAAAATAAAATAAAATATATAAAATAAAATAAAAATATAAACTAAAACCTAAACCTAAAAAGAAAAAAATTAAAAATAATAAAAACTAAACTAAAATAAAATAAATAAAAACATAAACTAAACTAAAAAATTTCAAACCAAAATAAAACTAAAACTAAAATAAAAAAATAAACTAAAATAAAATAAAATAAAAGATTAAAATAAAACTAAAAAAAATAATAAAAAATAAACATAAAATCTACTTAAAATAAATAAAATAAAATAAACTAAATAGAATAAAAACTAAAATAAATATCTAAACCTAAAATAGATTAAATACAAATAAACCTAGGCTAAACTAAAGAGAAATAAAAAAAATCTAAAACCTAGGCCTAATTATAAGATAAAACCTACTCTAAAATGAAATAAAAAACCAACATGAATAAAATGGAATTTAAAATTAATTAAAAATAAATAAACTGAGCATAAAAAAATACTTAAATAAAAACATAAATTAAAATAAGTAAATAGATAAATAAAAGAAACTAAGTAAAAATAAAATAAACATAATAAAGAATAAAATAAACTAAAATGACTCCTGGGGTTTAAAAAATAAAGATCTGGCTGACCTAGCATGCCTGAGCCAGGCTCAGGCTAGCTCTAGGCCTGACCTGAGCCACTAGCACCAAGCCAAGCCCTAGCCACTGAGCCTGGCCACTAAGCCGTAGATCAGAGCTGGGACCACTAGGCCACTGAGCCACTGTGAGCCACTGAGCACACCAGGCTAAGGCTAAGGCCACTGATCCACTGAGTACAGATCCACATGCCTGGATCCAAATCTAAAGGCTTAAATCTGGAAATGATAGGACCAAAATAAAATAATAAAGATCACTAAATATAAGAATAAAACAAATCTAAAATGGAGCTAATAAGACTGATAGATGATAAAATAAAACTAAACTAAATAGATAAAACCTAAATAAATAAAAATAAAGGCTTAAAATAAACCAAATGGGATAAACCATAAAGATAAAATAAAATACCAAAAGATAAAATAAATAAACTAACTGAAAATATAAAAAAATGCTAAATAAAAAAAGGCAAAACTAAAGATAAACAAAATAAAAATAAACTATTTAAAATAAAGATAAACTAAACTAAAAAAAATGAGACCTAAACCTAAACAAGATGACTAAAATAAAATAAATAAATAAGATAAATAAACTAAAGATAATGAACTAAAAATAATTCCTAAAATACTAAAATAAAACCTAACTAAACTAAGATAAAATAAAAGCTATAAATGGCAAAGTAAAATAAAACTACTAAAAATGAAAATAAAATAAACTAGACTAAATATAAACTGAAACTGAAATAAATAAAGCCTAAAAATAAATAAAGCTAAAATAGATTAAAGATAAAGATAAAGATAAAGATAAAATGCAGACATAAACTAGGATTAACCTGTACATGTCGGGTTTGCTT